>CM051026.1:67461825-67604325 GCA_027627225.1 Congeria kusceri | reverse complement strand
GGTAGTAGTAGTAGTGGTAGTAGTAGTAGTAGTAGTAGCAGCAGTAGTTGTAGTAGTAGTAGTCGAAGTAGTAGTAGTAGTTGTTGTTGTTGTATTAGTAACACACTATAATAATGCAATACGGATAGATATCGATATATTGATATCGCATTGACAAAACGGCCCGATATATATCCGTTATCGCTAGCAAGCATGTTGACCGACTGTACATATCGGATAGAAATAGTCGTGTTGTTGGCTATCAATATAATAGTTCGATATCTATCCGTTCTCTATCCGATATAGTTATGGTGAAAATTATAATGTAGATGTATACATTTAGTGTATGTGATATATTTTTTTTAATGGATCTCATATAGCAATTTAAATGGAATGATATTTTATTGTTTTAATATTTAATAACGTTTTGTACAATACGGAGAGATATTTGGACGAGTACACAGAGCATGTTGGAAGGTGACCTTGTACTTAATTGTAAACATGGGTGTCTAGATACTATAATTAAACGCGTCAGGTTAAAAGATGGCGTGATAAATAGGCATTTTCTGCAACGCGTTAGTTTAAATCTGTATTACACACTGATGTAAGTTGTCGAATGGAATCTTATACAGTTGATGGAAAGTGTTTTATCAATATTCAGAACTAAAATAACGATTTTATCTGTAAACTGGATAATAATGACGAAAGGCAGTGTTCACTGGACTCGATGATTGCTGTACCATGTTGCAACTTGCAGACTTTATTTATATACGGATAACGTTACAAACAGTTCAATACATTATGCTTCGTTTATAAAATAATTTTGGAAGATGACGTATTCATATTCAGATACAGGTTTGGAGACAAGTTTACATTTACACAACGCTTACGTTCTGACCAGACATGGTGATTTCGAAAACAAATCAGGTTTCTGGTAAGCACGGTCGACATTTATAGGTACAGTAAACTGTTTTGTGTGACTGGATATATGAAAAGGATTTTTTATTGTACATCAAATATGACACTCACTTGACAAAAATACACATTCAGTAGAACCATGACTAATCATCTCGTCCAATATGCTCCGTGTGCTCGTCCAAATATATTTCCGTATTGTACAAAACTTTATTAAATAGTCAAACAATATAATATCATTCCATTTAAATTGCTATATGAGATGCATTAAATAATATCACTACACTAAATGTATACATCTACTTTTTGATTTTCACCATAACTATATCGGATAGAAATTTATGTACTTATAAATAAAAGAGTTTATATATTATTTATTGTATTATGACAAAATATATTTCCATACATCTAACTCCACCATTTTGCAATTACCTGACATGTAAGTTGAACTTTATTTCAATTATTATTAATAATTATTATTAATCTCACTGAAGACTTCCGTGGAAACTACAGTTGTTACGACACGTACCACGATGACAGGAAATCTGTTCTGGAGATACCGGAGGAATGCACAATGCCCTATGAAGGTGTACTTATTGTATTACTTACACATATGACAAATAACTGGTAGTTGCTACGTGCGGATGGAAAATATGAAAAGAAAAATACTATTATTGGCACGTTGAAACATTTTATTATTGGCTATTAAAAGGACATTTTCACAGATTGCGAAATTGACAATTTTTTGTCACAGATTCCAAAAATAAAAGTACATTATACATAAACAATCGAAAAAACTCGCGTGTCACTTACATAGCATTAAAAATTCACTTCTACGAATGAAAGTCAGAATGGCCGAGTGTTTAGCACGGTAGATTTTTGAATAAGGCAGACGTAGGTTCGAGTCCCGGCGAAGGCAAACTTTAAAGAAAATAAATTCTTTATAAATATTTTTTAGTTTTTAGTACGTCTAACTGCTTTAGTTTTTGCAGTCAAGACATTAAATGACATTTATCAAAAATCTGAAAATCGGTTAACAAGTCCCTTTAATTATGTGTACTTGTCTTTTAATAAAGTAAATACTGGTTTGTTACTCTCAAACATGTTTCTTCCAAGAACATTTTGCTGACAAATGTTGAAATTATGTACCAATATTTTACACGGTTACCTTTTATGAATTATAGTTTACAAAATGAACATATTATAACAAACAAACACCAACAAAATACGAAATATAATTTTGACCAAAGCTAATGTGCACATCCAGCCCATAGGAGTTGACGTGTTTTTTTATCTTCAATTTCTTCGTGAATTTTTTTCAGATCCATATACTGACAGTCACAATGGTAGCACAATCATCATACTCGTTGTAATTGTAGTTTGCTGTTTTGCAACCGGCATTGTTGTACCTTTTAGCCTGTGGTGTGCATACAATAAATTATGGCCAAGTGAGTATATGGAGACTTTGAAAAACAATTAATTAAAACGATTACAGTTACTTTTGTAGGTAATAATGTCATGCAGAGAACGGGTTTCAACCGCTGTCTCTTTATTGCACACTGTCATCATGACATCACTGATTTTGTAAAATATTAATTGTCCTGGCAGCCAACAAATACCTTTTTTTTACCCCAATTATAAGTGCAAACTTAGTATATACCACACCAAATGGGCGATATTTACCAAGGGTAATCAACTCGGACCAGTACTATGGAAATCCAGTTATTTATGAAGTACATATAAGTTACTGGAAATAACTATTTGTTGGCCATATCTCCGATGCTGACTAAAAGCTGTAAACATTTCGTAATAAAAACAATATTTTACTAATCTGATTTAAATATCACAGTTTTACAAACACTGTGAACAAAGCGTTATTCATTTCAGTTATACGCAGGTGGAGCAAGTCTCAGCATTCGACTGCCGATCCGGAATTGGAATCATGGACTGTAATTCATCAGGTACTTTCTTCAAAAATTAGATCAATAATCGAATAGTTTTTGTACAGAAAATACAGTGTTATTGTTAAATTAATAATTTTATACTTCATATAGTATGGTAAAAGCATTACTGTTATAACAACATTATATGCATCAATTCATTAAACTCCCGGTCCAAAATATTAGGCCAGTCTTCAACGTACAACTGAACTTCATTATATTGAACACGCAAAAGTCGATATGTCTACATGTGGAATATAATTCTGGACTTTCTGCCCTCTTACTTGATATAAAATATGTACGGTTATCACGAAATGTTAAATGGTGTGGGCTATGTCTAAGTGGCTTTCTATCCGAAGTCGTATGTCCAAAGCATGAAGATGCAAGCATGCATAAATACTTTTTTTAGAAATAACATAATTGTATGCGTGTTTTTACAATAGGAACAGCATTAACATAAATATTGTAATATGTTTACACGTATTTATAAAAGGAAAATGTCAAGGGTCACATTGAAACCAGTAGCCATGAAACCAGTAGCGATCACTCTACCCCTTCTGCTGCAAACACTTGGGAATAGCAGCTTTTCAATAAGAGTTATCCACACAAGTTGAAGCAGACAATTTATGTAGTACAAACTCACCGTATATGTACTTTCCTATAAGTATTATAGAAAAATAAAAGAATGAACTAGTGTGCGTGTATAGAAATAACATTATTGCACGCATGTGGAAACAAATGTAAAGATGAGAATATGGACACAAAACCTGGCACAGCAAAATCATGTACTAAATGGAAAAATTTAATCTTTACAGAAGTTTATTGGTCATTACTAACTGCACTCAATTATTCTGACGTATACTAAATGGAAAATCTTTCACAGAACATTATATGCCACGACACACTGCAGTTCAGACAATTATTCAGTAGCTAACAGTCTTTCTTTTCTAATCGACATTTAACGTTACGTTTCTTTGTAATATTTTAATATACGAGTACAAATAAAATGCTGTTGCACTTGCTGTGCTTCTTTGTTTGTATATACATGTGTTATATGTACTTGTATTATATAATGATTTATAATAATTTTGATAAAGCATACCAGACCAAATTTTTTGTTTGTTTTGATACTCATCCACGTGAAATGGATCCTTCTTTTTTTTTTTACATGACATCCTTTTTTGATAAATATGTTTTGCATTTACAGTTATTATATATTGCATTATGATTGAAATTGTAAAACAAGATTTTCATTATTGTGTTATGTACCGATTGTAATAAAACAACGTATATTTCTCTGCATTGCATTTTATCCTGTTTGATTAATACGTATGCAGTTATGATTCATAATATCATTGTATTGTTTGTAATTGTTAGAAAAGTATCCATTGTTGTCTTTTGTATCGACAGAAGGGCTCCAACGGGTACCCGAAAAAACCCGTATTCGCCGGTAAAAAAATTACCCGCGATTCCTGTCTAAAGTTTTCGTCAACGAAACCGGTTCGGACCGCTATTTTACGAAAGGGAAAATCACTGTGTTGACTTGTTAAAAATTAAACCAACGCACTAAAACTTACCTTAAGCATTGTTTTCATCCCAAATCTACATACATGAAGTTAATTGATGCACCAAAGGCATTTAAGTCGCCGGTATGGGCTTATTTTGGATTTATATCCGAAAATGGTAAGGATATTTAGGATAAAAACATGGCTCTTTGCAACATTTCTTTTCATACTTCATTTTTCATCAAATCACGACCAAAACTGCATAATTTGTGTATGACCATAGTCATAAACACATTTGAAAGTGCCCAGCAGCCAGAACTAAGCATAAGCGCCGGGATGATTTCTAAATGACAAACAATATTATTACACAAACCTTATTCAAACTTTCTATGCTTGTGGATGGCCATGATATTTTTTCTGTAATTCCCAACTTACATGAACCCGGCATCTATCCAATCTGCTAAATGTCTATGCATTTGTCGGCATATAGAGATTAAAGAAAATTCCATGGATAGTGCAGAAGGCATTCACTTTTGCCTAACACTAGTTTTTTGCCGATATACCCAACAATTTGCTGCACAGTCCCAACTGATTCAACCGAACATGCATCGGTATTGCCTTTATATTTTAGAGGAGGTGTGCATATTATCAGGACGTTCCGCTTCATTGATTTTTGTCAAAGTTATGGGACTTCGAAGATTTCTGAAATTAGTATATAGTGCACAATTCTTGACTTTCGTGACCAGGCTTTTTCTCAGCAACTGCTACCCGGGATTCAATAAAGATTTTTGAAATAAGTCTATTGTTCATAATTCTTGTCCGGTTTTTTTCTCAGCAACTACTGGACAGATTTCATTGAAACGTAATAGAACTCTTCATTACCAAGTGGAGTTGTGCATATTACCAGGTTGTTGAATGTTCCGCTTCAATGATTTTTCTCAAAGTTTTTGTACTTTGTGAAGATTTTTGAAATTAGTTTATAGTGCACAATTCTTGTACGGGCTTTTTCTCAGCAACTACTGGCCTGAATTAAAACTTTATGGGAAGCTTCATTGCCAAGAGGAGGCATGCATTATTACCAGGACGTTCCTCTTCAATGTTTTTTCTTGGAGTTACGGTACTTTGAAGATATCGTTGTGTCATACCTATTTCTCAGGAACTCATGAATTTCTCAGGAACTGCTATATGAAATTCAATGATGCTTAATGGAAAACAAAATAACTACGAATTGAAATAGTCATACCGGTATTACAGTAATGATCCATTACTTTGATTTATTTTATTTTGTTTTTATTTTATTTTTATAATTTTACTTCATCTGCATGTTCATATTGTATTTGTGTGGTATGCTCACATACAGTTTTGATGTCAGATTTGGTCTTGATGTTCTAGTGATTTTTAGTCATTTTACAATCTCTGTCCTTCTCATTACATTAATCTTGCTTGACAAAGCACATTGGGGAGCAGCCATTAGTTTTCACTGATATGCTTGTTATGGTATTTTAGTAGTTTTTTTCTGCAAACTTATCGTGTACAACTCAATTTAAATGTAAGGCACAGCGCTGTTCAGCATCAACAGTCGAAATTCAACAACTGTTGATTCCCTATGATAATTTTGGACAAACTGGTAAAAGAAAATAATCCATAGGAATAAAGTTTAAATTAAAATATATAACAGAGTTACCTTTATACATATTTAAAAGTCTGACCAGGACACTTTCTTCCATTTAATTAAAAAATGTTATAAAACAATATTTTACTGAAGAGATAAACACGTGTAATTGACTTGTACAAGGAGCACTATTCGAAAAATGTTCTTAGGATAAAGAAATACATGTCCAATCAGATTGGACATGTTTAGAAGAGATCACTACAGTCAGTCGCGTAATTATTTTTAAAAAAATTCTATGGTGGCATCTGATAAACAAAGTCACGCAAAAAGGGCTAATTAAGAGCAATATCATATACCTATTGTATGTGCAATATGTCCAACCATCGATGACACAGCTAGATCGATGACACAGCTAGGTGATAACTATAGCATATACGTGATTGAAAGAAGGGTAACTTAATTTATAATAATAAAAGGTTTTATGTCAAGGGCATGACTAGATGGTGGCTATAGCATACAAGTATTTATTTGCAAGTTTTGTGTTAGAACCAGTAACATTGCATAGTCACATAGATATGTGACTAAAATTTCATTGACTTGAAGATTAATTTTGTTGTTGCTGCATTTCTTTATGTAAGCCTTCAAAGTGTTAAAAGTTTAAATTTATTTAAACCCGCAGGGTCCAGTCAGCCACCAGACCCTGCAGCGGTCCCATCAGCTCATTTGGATGAATCCTGTGAACACCGTAGTGCAGCAGGAAGTGGGAGATGGAGGCAAACATTCCGGCCCTGCTACCGCCGCGGATTGGATCAAGTTGAAGGATTTGCTTGCCCATGAAGCAGGGTAGTAAAGTATAGCATAAACGTAGTCTGCTTATGCATGTGTCAATATTAGAAGATAAGCTGCCAGTCCGTTTTAGACCTGGGGTGTCTGTTGAAGGTGTTTTTCTGTCCTTAAGTTGTTGTTTTATTGGAATTCCATTTTAGCTTACCTGACTGAGCACGATGTGCTTAAGGCTGAGCTATTCTGGTCAGTCACCGTCCGTCGTCGTCATCAACAATTACTTAAACAACGCCTCTGAAACCACTTTGCGGATTTTAACCAAACTTGACGGGAATGGTCCTTTAACACATTGCTTCAATTCATTTGAATATATGGAACACTATGGTTGCCATGACAACCAAACATCTTTAAAAGAAGGAAAACATGTCTGAAACCATTGGAGCAGTTTTTCTCACATGGTTATATACAAACTGAAAATCTTTTTGTCAGATACTTCGAACTTGATTTCAAAATAATTTCACATAAATGTTCCTTGGCTGACCATCCACCAATTTTATTCGAGTTATTTTGATTCGTTAGAAAACATTGTCGTCAGTGGGATAGGCAGTTATGGCCATATCGAAAAATCTTCTTGTCTGAAACTGCTGACTGGATTTCAAAATACTTCATATAAATGTTCCTTGGGTTACCCTCAGCCACATTTCTTCAATTTGTTTTTTATTTAATAAAAAACATGCTTTTTAAACGAATCGAAATGATCTGAAGAAATTTGGAAGAGGGTCACCCAAGAAACATTTCTGTGAAATGATTTTAAAATCCCCCGAGTGGTTTCAGATAAAAAAAATTGAACTTTTCAATAATAACATAAATAAAGACAACTGCCCCACCCCTGGTGGTTGTGTTTAAAAAATAAATAAAATGATGTTAAGGAATTTGGTAAAGGGTTACCCTAGGAACATCTCTGCGAAATTATTTCAAAATCTCAAGAAAGTGGTTACAAAGAAGATTTTAATTTAATATAATATTTAAAATCAATAAAGCCATATTTGAGGAAAACTGTGACCCCACCCATTGGCTGCCATGTTGTTTAATGAATCAAAATGATTTGATGTATCATTTTATATCAAGATTGTTTTAGTTTTCATCTAAAAAATGAATTGATTAATTAATCAAACAGGTTTGGCTTTAAACTCCATCATTGCTGAATTGTTTTGTTTTAATATGAAAAATAACTTTTTAGCTGTTAAAAGTATAATTTATATATGCTGATCTGATTTATTTGGTGTTGAAGACCTTTATTTCTATTGTTCAGTTTAAAAACATCATAATATTTATGACATCATTAGAAAAACAAAGTTCATGTAGTACATAACTCATTTTGAGTATAGTTTTCCATTTAGAATTAACTTTCATGTAGGAACAAACATAATGGAAAACTGTCTGTAACTCAAGTTACGACAGTTATCCATTTTCTACAATGGGACATGTGAATTACAAAACTTTTGCACTAAGGGTTTAAAGGGATTTTATTAGGAATATGGTCATAATATTGTTTGTGTCATATGTATAAGTAGCAAAAACCTTATTTTTAGAAAAAAGCGAGTTACAACAGTTTTACGTTCAGCCCTCGATTTGTAGCTACCGGTATATAGAAAACTCTTAAAATCTTCTTTTCAGAAACCGCTGACCAGATTTCAAAATAATTTGATAAAAATGTTCCTTGGGTGCACTTTACCAAAATGTCTTGAAATCATTTGAAATTTTCTCAGAAACATCTGACCAGATTTCAAAATAATGTTATAAATTTAAATAAAATGGTGACCCTCTACCAAATCAAATTTCTTGTCTGGTTATAAAACATGGCTGTCAGTTAGTCTTCTTGTGTAACCACTTAATGCCAAATATTGTTAATGATTGTGGTATCTATGAAATTTGTGGGAGAAAATGTCATATATTTGGCAAAGGGAGGCTACCGAATATTGGATACAGCATTAGTGAATCAAAGGCCCTATTTTCAATGCATATCAATCACACGAAGTAACTGCTGTTAGTGAACACATATTATACTCAGGTGAGCGACCTGACCAGGACCACTTGGCCCTTTTGTTTAATGACATGTTTTCTAGCCATTAAGAAGATTTCCGTTGGTGCCAGTGGGACCCTGTCCTCCACACTCCCGAACTCTAACCCCTGCTTGGCCCCTCTGTAGTCAGACTCATTTCCCCTGATGCTTACATGGGCAGGGCACCACACTAAAAGGACTAAGCAATTATTTAATTTGATTTAATGAATTTGTTCAATAATTAATGCTATTTGATCGGGCCTAGATTTGCTGTTTTTATTTGTTATTGAAAGAGAATCAGAATAAATTGCCGTTCTTGTTGGCTTGTTTTCAATAATATAATCTAATGCTCTGTTTAAAGCATAATGTTTGGCAGAATCTATATCTGTGTAAATCTCAACAGGTTACCTGTCTGAGTGTACACGGGGGGAACAAGGAGGGCCTAAAGTCTGCCCGCTGACCTCACCAAGTCCGACTTTCCCTCTCAGAACTTCCACCCGAGGACCAAATGGAAGCTGTACGTGCTTCCGCCTCAGGTATGGCGTCCTTTCCAATAAAGTCGTTCATAGGGTCATGCTCCTGCCTAACTTGGGCCCTGGCCATGTACTGTAGTATTTGCTGTTCTATCTACAGACAAGGGGAAGGGGTACTCCTCCAGCACACACCCATATGTACATGGGAAACCCTGAGTGTTTGTGCTGAATTTCCATCAATAGTTTTCAAGTAATTGGGGGGGGGGCGGTAAGTTTTTCGGTAAGCTAGTTTCTCAACTTTTCGTTTCCGCTCTCTAACTCTAGAACCGATTTAGCTTTCGCAATGAAACTTCAAACATAGATACCTTATAGTGTGACCTCGCTTGGGGTGGGTGGGTTAAGGTCAAGGTCACTGTTACTAAAAATAGAAAAACGGTTTCCGCTCAATAACTTGAGAACGTATTGAGATATTGTAATAAACCTTTATTCATTGATACCTTATATCAAGACCTCACTTAGGATTGCATATGGGGTGGGTGGTGTCAAGGTCACTGTCACTGTTACTAAAAATAGTAAAACTGTTTCCGCTCAATAACTTGAAAACGTATTTAGATATTTTAATAAAGCTTAATACAAAGATACCTTATATCAAGACCTCACTTGGAATTGCATATGGGGTGGGTGGGTTTTAGGTCAAGGTCACTGATTCTAAAAATAGAAAAACGGTTTCCGCTCAATAACTTGAGAAAGCATTAAGATATTTTAATGAAACTTTATACATACATAACTTATATCGAGACCTCGCTTGGGATTGCATATTGGGTGGGTGGGGTCAAGGTCACTGTTACCAAAAATAGAAACACGGTTTCCGCACAATAACCTTAGAGCGCATTGAGATATTTAATGAAACTTAATACATGCATACCTTATATCGAGACCTCTCTTGGGATTGCATATAGGGTCAAGGTCAAGGTAACTGTTACTAAAATAGAAAAATGGTTTCAGTTCAATAACATGAGAACGCATGGATATATTTTAATGCAACTTTATGGATAGATACCTTGTATCAAGACCTCGCTTGGGATTGCATATTGGGTGGGTGTGGTCAAGGTCAAGGTCACTGTTACTGAAAATAGAAAAAACGGGTTCCAATCTTAACCAAACTTTCAAAGTTTGTGATTGACCATCATATCTCAACAAAAACAAAGAATGGGCCACAACCGGATAAAAACACCGCAGTTATTGACCTTGTAACAAGTTGTTTGTGAAAAAAAAAACTTTATTCACTATCGATACATCTTTTTTCATCCGATATTCACCCATCTTGTACGGTTTGTATACGACCATACGATCTCAGATATTAAAAGTTGAATATTAGCAATACCGACCAGAAACACCAGAGTTATTGCCCCTTGTTCGTGAAAATACAACATTCATATGTCATCAGCGGTTGACTTTGGTACAGGACGGATGTTTCATTTGTTATGCAGTGTTGACCAAACATGCACAGTTTGTGTATGACCATAATATCATAGTTGCGATTCAATGGTTATGGGCCAATTGCACCATAAATGCTAGAGTAATTGCCCCTTATTCATTGAAAAAATTATCAAAAATGCCTTTTTCTAAAATACACACTTCATTATCATCCCAGCTTTACCAAACTTCTACAGTTATTAAACGTATGACCATACAATATCAGCAGAAGCCAAAAATTGGCTTGATCGTGCCACATATACCAGAGTTATTGCCCCTTGTTTAAAAAATGCAAAAATTGACTTTATGGGGGATAGACATTTCATGTTTCATCCAATCTTAACCAAACGTCCACAGTTTGTTTTGGATGACCACATCGTCTTAGAAGAAGCCAAACATTGACCAGATTGGACAACAAACATCAGAGTTATAGCCTCATGTTTGTGGAAGAAAAGACCAAAACTAACTTTATGCAGGATAGATACTTGATTTTTCATCCAGTCTTGACAACAAGCCAGTGAGCATATGCACCGTTACCATATTGTGAATGAAAAATGAGTGACTTTATTGATGTTGATAACAAACCAGATATTACCAAGGAGTTTTGCATTTACATGTGAGAGCCAATTAAAGACTTAAATTTGCTGTTTTGGTTAAACACTGATGAATTTGGATTTCCAACAAGTGCAACCTTACATGCATTTACATGCAACGCTGGTGGTTTCAGAGCCTGCATTGACATCGTTTATCATCACTGGGCAGAAAATTCCCAAAGTAGGGGCCAAACCTGACCTAGTCACAGCGATTGCAATTATCACTTAACAACTATATCTCAAAAACTGCTTGTTAAAGTACATTGAAATCTTTTGTTTTTGCTTTTTCCCAAAACTGTCACTGTCGTCATAAAAAAAGGGTCAGAAAAGAATATTGAGAAAAATGATATGAGAACCATGAGCGAAAACACATGACCTCCACTGCCCAACTCCTACAGCACATTGCACTGACCAATTTATAAAATCAAACCGATCCAACCACCTCTGCGCATACATTTGTATTCTTCAGATACCTTAATTTTCAAATCAGTCTTAACAGTTTGGCCTTACTCTTTGCCAGACCTTTTGTGAGTGCTTTGAGCAATTATGGCCCTCTTGTTGTAAATGAGACAAAGTTGGATTTTTCCGGAATTGTTTGAAAGCTTTTTGCTTCCTTGTATTGCCTTTAAGCAGGCTGCATTCCGCCATGGTACTGCTTTGTGTTGTTCTGTGTGTCAGCCCGAGGGGGCACGAATGCTCTGCGATATATATAGTTTTGTCTGTCAGACTTATGCAAACTGAAGTAAATCATCTGTTGAGATCCTCGATCGATAAAGTTTTGCACAACTCTTTAAATTTTTCCTAATCAGCTTTAAGGAAATTAAACTTCTTATAATACTTAACTTCGATTTCATTTTTGGAATCAAATGGAAAGTAATACTTTGTGGGAAAGTTATCTGAAGTAAATCTGTCATAGTAATCTGTGTATAGACCATTTTACATTTAATTTAAAAAAATTACTCAAGAGGGTTTAAATGAATGAGATTAGTATTTCCATTATGAGCAATTCTGGTGGGAGAACCATTATTTAAAATAATAATATGATCACTAATCCAATTTAAGAGTTGTCTCCCTTTTGTATATATGAAGAGTCTGAACCCCAAGCTTTGATTCTAACATCTACTACTGTTTCTGATGAGTGCATAATATTTCTAAATTGCCTGTCACATTTCCATTGTTTGTATTGTTTTGATATTCTACGTTAAAACCAGGTATTTTTCGAATACATTTGTCCCTTAATTTGGTTTATTTAATAAGTTAAAACTTAATATCTTTGTTGATTTTTAGAAATTGGGAAATTGCAGCAATTTTACTGGCAGATTATCCACTACAATTGAATGACACAATACGCTACTCAAAAGTCCTTAGCAGCCTCCTGATGTTTTAAGTATTTCAGACCGAACCCATTATTATTTTTTATAGTTTTGAATGATAACTACGAATACTAATATTTTTGATGATTTATAAAACATTTAATACATATAGAATTACACAAACTTATCAAAACAACATCAACAACTTAACAACCCCAAAAGTGGAAATGCACATTTCAAATTTAATAGCATGTGTGTTCACCGGCAGCATTGATAACTGCCTGGCAACGACATCTCATGGACCGTATGCAACGCAGAAGGTACTGTTGCGGAAGTCTCTCCCACACACAAGCGACGACACGTGACAGATCGTTCTAATTATTCTCTTGTATCAGACATCTCAGCTCTCTCTTTAACCTATCCCACACATGCTCGATTGGATTTAGATCAGGAAATTTTGCTCCGTGTCATGTTGCAACAGGAACACGTGACATGCTAGCCGCCTATCACATGCGCACACTTCAGTATTACTGAAAATCAAGCGAGTGACATCATGAAATAAGGATATTCATCAGACGAGCGGTAGCACCCACAGGTTCTGCTCTCGATAATATTTCTGTGTACATGACATCTTAATTATGGTACCTGATTGCATGTTATAATTATGATTGTATGTTTATATTTAATAAATTTTTTATTTTTATTGAATCACTTCATGCCCTGACATGTCCGTTGTCCTACATAGAAGGGTTGTGCGTGGCATTTGTTACGGACACGGGTTTCTTACTTGATAAACTTGGTTTTCTCTGGAAATCTCATTTACCTTGTTTTACAAATGAGAAAACATTTGAAAAGTGTTCAAAAAACCAATGAGGTGGGATCGGGGCAAGCAAACAATATATGATTTGGATGAAAGTTTTATTATTAAAAAGGAAAATTGAAACGTGCTTATAGTTTGCTTGATTAATGGTAAGGCTACAGCCATGCTGTAGTTCTGTATAACTGAGATTTTAATCATTGCTTATAAGACACGATCATTCCAGGGCAAATAACTGCTGTGAATCCCATAATACAACCATGATGTTCATCTTGTAGTAGTAAATGCGCTAAATTCAAACGTGATGCATGTGAATTTAATTCGAAGTCTCGGTATACAACGTAATAAAACAGACGCAGCTTTAAAGTACTTAGACAGAACATGAAGTATGTATTCACAGCTTAAAGTACATAGACACAGCTTGTTGACACAGCGTGAATTAAGTAGACACATCGACAAACATGTACGTGTGTAGACACAGCATGTAGTAATGTAGACAACATGAAGTATGTAGAAACAGCATGAAGCATGTAGTAAGTAGACACACAACGTGAAGTATGTAAACACAGCGTGAAGTATGTAGACACAGAAATTCGTAGTCACAGCGTGAATTGTGTTGACACAGTGAGAAGAACGTAGACATAGCTTGAAGTATGTAGACAGAAAGTAAGTATGTAGATGCAACATAAAGTATGTCGACACAGCAATGGAGTATATAGACAAAAAGTGCAAAATGTAGACACAACATGAAGTACGAAGACACATGGAATGTTGGTAGATACAACGTGGAGTACGAAGACATGGAAGAACGTAGATACAACGTGAAGTACGGAGACACATCGCACGTATGTATATACAACGTGAAGAACGAATGCATAACATGAATAATGAAGACATATGGAAGTACATAGATACAACGTGAAGTACGAATATACATGGAAATACGTGGTTACAACGTGTAGTTAGTAGATACAGCGTGAAGTATGTACATACAGTGTGAAGTACGTTGACAAAGAGTGAAGTATGTAGAGTGCGAATCTATAATCACCTAGTATTTAAATGAATATCTGAGGCGGGCGTGTAGAAGGCTGCTTTATCAGCAAGTCGTTTCTTAAACCGGTCACAAGTTCGAGATTAACTACCGATTGCTGGTCGTAAGTGCATTGTGGCTGGATTTCAAAAATGTGAAACCAGTTAGAAAACCACGTTGTTTTCATGTAATTGTAACGCTTCTAGGTAAATTCAAAGCGATATTTGTATCGTCTCAATTATTAATTTAGATCTTTGAATAAATAACTATCGTCGATAACACTCGGCAAATATATTGCAAACAGGTATTAAACAAACATCGAAACATAATTTTACAATTGCAATGAGTTAAACAGTTAAATAACAGTAGTTGATTTAAAAACGTCATGTGCGCTTTGCTCCAAATTAAAAAAATCTGAATTAAGTATTTAAGAAATAATTTTCGATTTATCGTTGTTTATCGGTCCTCAACAACGATCTTGTGTTCTGGTGCCATGCATCGGAACGACAAAGAGTTTATTATTGACCAATAAACAAAGATAATGCAAAAATTAATCCGATTCTAACATGATAGGACAAATATTGTTGCAATTGTAACTAACGAAAAGTAGATTTTACTATCCTCCGCTCAGAATCGAGACTACGCTTTGCGTTGTTTATTGTGTAGTTTAACAAGGATAATTATCACGTTAGAATAACTGTTAAATAACAGCAGATAATACAATTTCAAGAAAGAAAACTAGTTTATCCTATAACGTATCATGACAGCCAGCAATTCTTGTTAGGCACTGCTAGAAAAGACCTTATGAGGTGGACTCATGAAGCCTTATAGATCGCCAAGCTTGAAGGTCGCCCGAAATATTTTAAAACACGGTAAAAACGCGGTTGCGAACTTAGTATTTTTTGCTCAAAATAGCAGTATACAGGTCATATGGAATATTGTTTTTCATCAAAATTCATTTATCCCTATGGATGAAAAAAAATCATAACTCAATATTGTTTTTGCATGTTTTAAAACAAAGCATAAAACATATACACGAAACTTGGCTGCCTTCACAAGGTCGGCTCCTTGGTGGCGTCAGTAAGTCAAACTGCCATTAAATCGCTGTATGTATGAGTGAAATATATTGTACCTTCTTCTGAGCCCTATTGTATCTCAGGATAGGTTATGCAATCTAATGATGTTGTTGAGACAGTATGCCCGCAGAAAAATCTACACTATAAAAAGCGTAGCTCGGATATCGCTAACCGTATTTGTTATATTATTACTTAACTATAAGAAGGTATCATCCATAGAAATAATTAATATGCATATTTAGCTGAACATGTTGCATACATTATATGTATACGATTGTGTTGATATGATTGTATTTGCTAGCATTGCATTCACTCGTACGTGACCAACTGTATCTAACCCACTTCAGTATTCAGACGAAGTACATCGAATATGTCTTAATGAATATATTAATGTCTTGTATTTTCTGGTTTATTTTTTGTATCGGGATTTGAGTGTGTTTTTTCAGTGACAAAACCAAAACAAACGATGTATTTAATTATGTCTCTACACGTCCAGGTTTGCATATTCAAGGCCGACGCAAGTGTTGTTGAAAGGTGAAAAGGCTCATACCTATCCCTGAGTGTTAACCGAATTTCCAGTCAATGAGGTGTTGCATTTATTTGGAATTTCAAACGAATAATTTTGTGGAAAACGCTCTTCACAGATTCTTACCAAGTAAGAGTTCTATCTGAACACAATAAAGAAAACACTTTTACACATCTTATTAATATATACATTGTTATTGCCATATCTTACATCGTATTATTAAGTTTAATACTGGAAACTGCAGTTAAAGAAAGACAACCCAATGTAAAATAATTTACCTGTTCTTCTACAGTACAGGAGTATTATAATATAAGGGAGGCAACTCCTGTTGATAAATTAAAAGCAATTGTAAAATTACGCATTTCTTAACTGTTTATACCCATTGTATCAAGTTTCTTTATATAGAACAGTGTGCTGACATGCACAATGTAATACATCCCTCAGTTATAGTCTATTATGAAGTGTTAAATCTGAAGAGTGTGCATTTATATATAGACGTTTTAAAACAAAATGCAGTACTATTTGTTAGGATATTGTGTTTTATGAGAGCTATTGAGCCATGTTATGAATTTTGTTAATTTTTAAAGCATACATTTTATTATTAGCACCGTACCCACACTGCAAAGTTTTATATGTGTTACCTTCCATTTATATTAAGAGAAATTGTATAGTTTATGGTATTCACGCAAAGATTTCTATGTTAAGCAGTGTACTTAGGCAATGGTTTTCAACCGAACTTCCGAGGGTAAACAACACCAATCATTCATTGTTCACTTAGTTAATCGAAATAGTACATTTGAAGTTTGTTAATGAGGTCATTTGCATGCTCATGTACGATCTCGAAGATAATTGATGTATATATCTTATTGGGCTAGGAAATGTGTTATGTGTTAATTAAAATCAGTAGTTCTGTTCATCAGTATCAATATATAAAAATCTATGCACAGGCATGCGCCTTTCATTTCTTTCGTTTGAATATCACTATAAAGGTCAGTTTAATGTGGTTTTTGGAAACGTGCGCCTTGTAGTCTATAATTGGATGTTTACATTTTGTAACATAAAAGGAGCTTTAGTTATCTCATCAAACCATCTGTCTTTATGTGTGTATTGATATCAAAAGTAAGTACTTTCTTTCATGAAATTTGTATAAAGCTTTTAATAATTGCTATTGGTCATTATTGTACTGACAATGCAACGGTATAGGCTCAATACAACCTTCACATGCTAATCCTCTATGTCTGTGGGCCTTAAATTGTTCTATGAATGCAACTGTGTGTCTTAATTGAATTTTGACTGTGAATGTTACAGTAATTCAAAAGACATGTTTATGGAGGTAGGCGGTGAACGTTTTAGAACAATATATTTGTATTTGTATAACAAGATTCTGTGTTTGATAAACACACATGCCCCCTGTTGGTGCTGTGTAGCCCATTTCTTAGTCCAAATTAGGTCAAGGTCAAGGTCGAAGTGAGGTTCGGTGGACTGGGAACCGTCATAAGTAAAAACTGTGTAAATATCCAAGTGTTGTAGTAAGCGATGTTTTTGTGCTAGACGAAACGGCAAAATCTAGTTAACCAAGAAATAGCACTTTTGAATTAAGTCCAAATAAGTTCAATGTATTGATGTTGTTGAGACAGTATGCCCTCAGAAAATCTACACAATAAAAGCGTAGCTCTGATATCGCTAACCGTATTGGTTATAACTTAACTATACGGAGTTATCCTCCATATAAATAATGGAAATGCATAATAATATTTATCTGAACATTTTGCAGATATTATATGAATACGATTGTGTTAATATGATTGTATTCGCTAGCATTTTTTTCACGCTTAAGTAACCAAATGTAATCTAAACATGTTCAGTGTTGAGACGAAGTGCATCTAACAAGTCTTAATAAATATATTATTGTTTTGTATTTTCTGGTTTATTTTTGTTATATGTATCCGGATTTTAGTTTATTTCTGTGACCAAAGCGATGTTTTAAGTATGTATACATTGCTTTCTTAATATAAACAAAGACCAATATACTACAATCTCATCACGTCCAGATTTGCATATTCAAGGACGACGCATATTCAATGAAGTATTTACATTAATTGAAAGGTGCTAGATGTCTCATAGCTATCACTCAGTGATTAACCGAATTTTCTAGCAAATTTGGTGTCTCCATGTTCTGCAAATTCGAACGCCGATGATTTATTTTATGAAGAAAACTGTTAAGACTCGTTCTAATTAACAGTTCGCTTTACCTGGCGTATAATATTGTTACGCTTTGCGCATGTGCTGTTAACAAATCCTACGCATGAACATATATTAATAGCAAAGCTTTCAGATATATATTTTAATGTAAACAAGAACCTAACACAACAAACATTGATGCAAAGCACGAAACGGCGCCGCAATATATATATGAACAAGGCAAATTATTTCTAGATTTTATATCAAAAAAACATCTCTGATGCGTAACTAAGGATGATCAAGTGAAGTCAGAAACGCAAAACCAACGATTTGAGATGATACAGTACATATTTTAAACAGTAATCTTATCACGTGTAAGCAAATAACTTATACAAAACTATTATTTTAATTACAAGGCCGACATAATTGAAATAATATGAAGGTTTAAATTAAGCCATTCAGCATCAGAACAGCTATGCGCTTGCCGGTAACTGCATATTTGTGATTTTATGGTTAATAGAACCGATGTACGCCTAGCGCTTTTATCGCTGACTCGTTAATTTTAAACCTTCATATTTTTGTAAATTCATTTCTTATATAAACTATGTGTTTATGCGTGATCAAAACGACTATGCTGTGTACAAACATTATTATCAAATTGCTAGTTTTGCGACTTTGATTTAACTTAGATAGTCGTCGTTTGTTAAACATCAGTGTGCAATTATAAAAAAATATATATATAGAACTAATTTGCTTTCTTCAAAAGTACATTATGGCGCTCTTTGATGATTTGCATCAATGATTTTCTTGTTTACAATCTATTTGTTGAATATGTAAAACCAAAAACAGGAGCAAATACAGAATTTCGCAATTTTTCACGCAGAGACTTGTCAATTTTACGGAGATATGCAGTTAATTGTATGAGTTTTTGTTCTAAACGTATTGTGAGCGTTCGCAAATATTGAATATATTACATTTTCTTAAAGACAAAATACTTTTTGACTCAGCGACTTCATATGTAAGCGTCTGTTTAAATAAAAATATAGTAGATACCAGTAAATTAGTGTGTTTCCCTCCGTGGTCCCTAAAGTTGTGCCTATTATTAAAGAATTCCTCTTCTCTTCTGGTATTAAAGCCATTTAGCAATCTCAGACATGCCTTTTGTGGTAATTTGTAATATCATACGTGTGTTTGGAACTTTATGATGCATTTCATTGGAGGCTAACTTTAAAGGTGAAATCTTGGGATGTATTTATTCTGGTATGGGGCTTTTTTTTCGAAATATGACTACCAAAATCCAGTTTTTGCAGGTGTCTGTATTCAAGTGAAATGGATTTTCTTAGAAGTGAAATGACATATATTTTATTGCAATTTTAGGAAGGGGAGATATCGTATTTAAATTGATACCAGGCTTGCACAATCTGAAATAAATGAAAGGCTAGAAAAATGTTTGGACAGTTTGCCGTTTTATGATAAAACTCTATGGGAATCGGATTTACTGGTATCTAACCTAGTCCATGCTCCTTCTATATGCTTCCGGTGTAATTCATCACGTGTAGACGCTGCAGTCATGCGTGGCGCCAATGAAATACTATTTTTATCAGTCGTTTATTTACTGACGATAAGAAAACTGAAGTGTCTTATTATAACGAGCAATGTAACGTTACACTCTGGGGCTTAACTGTGATTACAACCGTATACAAAAAGACAGTGCAGATAATTTCTACACAGATCTACTATTCATATGGCTTCAGATTAAATATTAATAGTTGTATATTGTCGCACGTATGCACAATCTATCTTTCTGATGACTTAATATAAACACGTGACTTACCAAGTGGTAAACTCATTAAGGCTTTTCTTATAGTGTTTTATTCAGACCTAATCAGCTCGGCTTTTCAAAGGCCATAAGAGCCTCGTGCCCTCTTATCTATCGATGTACTGATTGTTAACGAGGGCCCTTTGTGATGGTATGTTATTAAAAACTAATCTGTGACCAACTGATAAGATCAGCTGTAGAGGGCAATCAGAGTACGAGTTTGTGTCCAGATACAATAAAACCATCCTGATTTTCTTTTAAAAATGAGCGTAAATTGTCTGCTTTTAACCGCCTCGTTTTCACATGCAATTTCTAGCATGTTTTTGTTCCGTGAATTTTTATGATAAACATGACAACAAAGGGCAGAATGCATATACATTTAGACTCAATGTGGTCCTTATTCATAAACTAAAAAAAAATGCACGTGTATGCAATATTTCTTGCATCTTCCAGTAATAACCAAAAATCCATGAAAAAAACGAATTTTATTGGTGAAATAAAATGTTGTATTTTCACTTTTGGAGCAGTGAAAATTTAAAATAAAACGGACTGTTTGTCCATAAATAGCATCGATCTATACGTAGTGACTTACAACCCTTGGCAAATGTATATACATGTACAATATGTACATGCATGTGTTTACATAAAACACATGATAAAATTCAACAAAATTGTAATTTAGCGACAACAAATCACAAAATATGGCACTTTTTTCCCACCATGCTAACGAGTCTCAGTTCTGGAATCATTTGTAATGTCATGTTTATGACGTAAGCATATGCGAACTTGTGACGTTTGAGCTTATCTCGCGCAATCTTATTTATTTATTGTCCAAAAGCATACAATGAACACTCGTGAACATATCATTGTCTATGAACACTCTTGAAATAAAATACGATCTTACACCGAAATCAACAAACATCTCTATAAATTAATAAAATGGTTATCACAGTGTGATCTCTCTGTAGTCTGGCACGCTCTTCCTAATGTGTAGTGTTTTAAAAAACGTATCACCTGCGATCTTTCCACAGAAATAAGAGTAGACAGGTCGCTCAAATTCGATCACTACTTTCGACTTAACATGGAAGTAGAAAAGTAATGAAGAAGTAATGTTGAGAAAATGACAAAACAGTCGTGTTACTAGAAAACGTGTACTACTGCACAGTCGAAAGCTCCAATACGTCATGTAAAAATATCTGAGCCGACTGTTGATATACAACACAAGTTATAAGGCCAAAAAAATAAGTTCCGTTTCTGGTCTCCTGCCCAAAAATCATGCATTATGGTACTTACCCTAAAATTCTGCTATGAAAAATCGGCACGTAACAGTTTTTTTCAGTCATGATTTTTTGTGTGATTATTATTATATTTTATATTTAATTCATAATTTGTATTAACGAGTCATTGCATCCTAATTACCTTGCAATCATATTTCTATTTTGAACAAACAATAAAATCCGTTAAAAACACAGTCATTGATAATAACGCCTGTTACAACTGAGAAGAGTGAATGCGCAACGTCATCAATAAGCCAGGTCTTTAAAATCTGCAAGCCGTTAGCAAAGGTGTCGGTTTGACTTTAATAAGTCTTTGATGTGATTGCTGAGCTGGGGCCATTGTCTAGCAGTTTGTAGCACTAAGCGTGTAACACGATTGACACATAGTCAGTGAAACAAGCATCAAATGATATTCTAACTGATGCACAGTTTGGTTTGAAACCAAATTGTAGCACAGTCGATGCAATATTCATCCTTAACTCTCACATAGAAAGACAGTTGCAGAATAAAGATAAGCTATATTGTTGTTATATAGACTACCGGAAGGCATATGACGTCATCAATCGCAGTCAGTTGTGGAGTAAAATGATAGGCATCGACGGAAAACTCATATCCCTTATTCGATCCATGTACGAAGAAGTAAAATTGCAGGTTAAACACATGGGAAAACTATCGGACATATTCAATAGTAACGTTGGATTATTCCAGGGGGAGATAACCTCTCCGATCCTGTTCTCTATGTTTATGAATGACATTGAATTTGACCTACAGAATGGTATTAACGCGGGCATTACATTAAATCAAATATCTATCTATTTATTGCTATTTGCTGACGACGCCGTTTTATTTTCTGAAACACAGGAGGGCCTGCAAGAATCACTTAATAATCTAGAAATATATTGTAATAAGTGGAATTTGACAGTTAATATTGGTAAAACCAAAGTAATGGTATTTCGAAAAGGGGGGACACTTAGCAAAACATTAAGATGGACATATAAAGGTCAAGAATTAGAAATTGTAAATAATTTTAATTATCTTGGAATTGTCATGTCTAGTGGTGGATCATTTGTGCCAGCCACAAATACACTGTATGGCAAAGCTATAAGATCAATGCATTCTTTGTTCATTCTAACAAAAGATATGAATGTACCAATAAGTATCATGTTCAATTTATTTAACGCATATGTATTGTCCATCCTGAACTATAATTGCGAGGTTTGGGGGTTTATAAAAGAGGATAATATTGAGCGCGTCCATCGAACATTTTGCAAAAGACTTCTGAATGTAAAAATGTCAACAAATTCATTATCGCTCTATGCCGAAGTTGGTCGATTCCCTCTTATATAGATAGATATGTAAGGATCGTTAAATACTTTTTGAAACTATATACCGTTAAACAAGGAAATTGTATTCTTAAACATGTTGCTTTATTACAGAGATTAGAAATCGATTGTAAAAATCAAACTGTAAATTGGTCATCGAAAGTACGTGACATTCTAAACCAAACCGGTTTTACCGATGTATGGCTATTTCCCGAATCAGTGAATATCGATCAATTTATCCCACTACTTAAAAATCGATTACGAGACCTGTACATCACAAACTGGCATAATAGAGCCTCAGCATGTAGTTCAATGGTTTTATTTAAAGAACTAAAACCGGTATTCCAAAAATCTTCGTATCTTGATATTGTTGAAAATAAAAAGCATAGGGATATACTCGCTAAATTGCGTTTGTCATCGCACAAATTATCTATTGGGACAGAAAGACATCAGAACATAGACAGAGATCAACGTAAATGTGTGTTATGCAATCTTAATGACATCGAGGATGAATACCACTTTGTAGTAAACTGTCCATACTACTCAGAGTGCAGAAACAAACTTATTCCAAAATATTATAGGTCCCGTCCAAATATGTTCAAGTTTATCGAGCTCTTAAATAGTACAAACAAAATAGTCCTCAGAAAACTAGCCATTTTTTGTTTAAAATGCTTTAAAATAAGAGAATAGTCGTATATATCTAGGATAAATTGATTATTCTATACACAAAGTAAAACAAATATATGATATATTATTATATTGTAATTGTTCAAATATGTATATGATGTTGTCATTTTGATAATGCAAATGCTAACCTCCATCCACGTGGCACTCTCACGCCAAGCATGTATACTTCATGTTTTTGTATTTGTTATTGAACTGATGTATATGTTTATATTACATACGCATGTATTTTATATACTCTTGTTAATGACGATGAGCTGTTCTATGCTTAAGTCGAAATAAACTATTCTGATTCTGATTCTGATCAATCAATACTAGTGTACCTGTACAATGCAATCAGTGTCGATAGAGCATTAATGAATTAGCGTTCAAGAGTCAAGTCAACGTTTTATTCGCTCATATTCATGAAACATGAACACATGAGGAAACAGTATGTATATAATACAATAAGTTGGAAACGAGGTGATCTGTATACATAGTTTTGAATTCTAGGATGTGAAACAATATTAGTAAATCACAGATACACGTTAATAAGTATAAATAAGTATAATTACATATATAAACAATGGAGAAACTACACAGTCGTAGTAGTAATACTATTAGCACTACTGTTACGTTTATTTAATTTCATACGATTTTGAATAATATTGATTCAAGAACGTAGGGAACAATAAAGCATCTACGCTATTTTGTCATTCCATTAAAATACACAAATAAATGAACCTAAATGCATCCTTAGTATGATGTATCCTTTCAATCTTATCTAGGTAAGAAGCAAGTCGGAAATGTCAAGGGTGTGATAAAAATTAGAGAGTTGTTTTGTTGCATTCGATAAATTGCAGATTTCAATGGGAGTGAGGAAATATACATGTCTTGGAATCAACATAGAGTTTTTGTTACTGCATAAAACTTATTGAATAGTAACATGAATATTTGCATTCAATTTGGATTAATATGTGTTAATGTAACTATGTATGCGTATCTGAAATTTATATTGATTACGTATTTTATGAAAGTAAATTTAGTTCAATATTCCAGAAAATAACAATAGAAAACATGGACACAATTTGGTAAAATATGTGCTATGTGCAACAGTGAATCATTATCAGGTTTATGAAACACGATAGCAAATTATAGTCTTCTTTGGTAAAATGAATAAGAATATTTATCGGCGGAAATAAATATATATATTTTGGACCAAAAATATGTAGAGTCGGCAGCAAAAGTAGTAAAGGGTCTGTCGGGAGACCACAAACGGGACTATTTTTGGGGGGCCTAACGCACCAAATGGTAATCGTTGTATGCTCTTTATTTATAAGAATTTCAGTTGCGCCATGGTAACCACAAAATTGTATTTTCGGTATAACCAAGGGATGTGTAACTCAAATAATCATGATAGCTGAGATCTCAAGCTGAACATAATGCCTGTGTGATGACTTAAAATTACAATGGTTTCGCATTCTTATATCTTTCTTCGCAAACGACATTATTCATACATTCAAAATCAGCTAAAGGTTCAATATATGGCTTCAAATATAATTTTAATGTATTTGTTATAAATTCAAATTTGTTTGAGAAATGAATGAGTTTGCAAACATTGGAATGAAATGAGTTCAGCGTGACTGGAAAAGTTCATAATATTCTGTACATGTGAAATTGTTACCTCTTATTGATTTCGTTTTCTATAACATTTTTGAGCATATTTATCAAATGGACGTTTGATTTAGAATACGTCGAGCAAGAATGGCAAAAAAAACCTAAAGACTTTATTTGAAGTTTGCGTAGATAAGTTTTAAGATATAATCTGCATTAAATATTCATATTGAAATATGTTCAACTTAGTTTCTTTCAATTGACACATTCAAACGTGGGAGTGAAACGTGTTTTGTTTTAATTTGTTTGTTCGAATGTATGTCTAAAAACTTCATTTCATTTTCTATGATTGAATAAATAATGTTTTGTTTTTCTATATATTGTTCCAGATAATTTGCTGCCGAATAAGCATGTGTTCGTCATATAATTTAGCTCAGTGCCATCAGCGGATCAAATTTTTCAGATTATATATTTATGTATTTAACGTTGACCACGATCAGTGGGTTCTAAATATGATTTAAATTTTAATGAACCACCAACGTTCTCTAACATGCGATTGTAAATTAGTATTAATTTAGAATCATTTTGGAAAATTAAGCTTTTAATGTAACTTTCGTTAAGTGTTTCGATGAACTGGTCAATATCAAGCATTTTGAGACCATGTGTTGCGTAATCTTGAATAATTCTTTTCTTGCAATTGTGTTTCTTTGTTTTTCATACAAGAGAAATGTAAAAACTAATTAATTTATATTATTTAGTAATGTTCTTGGCTGTTTTCCAAAGAACAGTAAGAGGGTCTACTTGGTTTGTAAATGCAAAATATTAAAACACTGTTATTTTCCCATCGTTGATACTTTCCATTTCCATTAATTTAAACAACGTTCACATTATTTTATTTACGTCGACTATTTCCTCAGATTCATTACTGAAATTGATTAAAAGAACTGTTGCATGTTGAGAGTTCTAAATAAACTGTTGATGTTTACAGTATTGTGTTTGTCTTAATTATAATGGACCTAAGTTTAACATTTAGCATTTGCTAACGTTGAGTGTTAGACCAGATATTGGTGCACAATTTTCAAATACATTATACGATTTTCAAATGACTTACCAAATGATAAACACCTTTTAGTCTGTTTTACTATCTTTATAGACTGAATCTTGTAATTGAAGACTATGTCACAACTATTTAATAGTTTGGCCTTAAATGTATACAATCTCACACTTTAGGTTATATTAGCTTTTCATGGACTAAATGACTTTGGTTTCATTTTAATTCAATGACAAATTAAACTAAGCCTATATTAATAAAATGTGTTTCGCATATATGATCTGACACGAGATGTCATTTCATATCATAAATTATTAATCGAGTTCAGCAAATTGTGTTAGTAAGCGAGCCTTTAGCGAGCATTCTAACGAATTTCTTGGACAAGTTTAATAAAATACGGTAGAAAATGACAACGAGAGTCAGATCTTTTGAATCACACGCTTTTAAAGAAAAAACAAACGTATAACTTTACCAAAATATTTAGATAAATCCAAAACGTTGTGTACAGACGTGTCGTCATTTCATGTTGACGACGTCAATTCACCAAAATAACGTCAAATAATATGTCGCAAATTAAAACGCTCAAAATGTTATCTTTAAAATGTTTAAGATATAGAGGATATGTGTTGATTTCGGTGTAAGATCGTATTTTATTTCACGAGTGTTCATATAAAATGATATTTTCACGAGCGGCGTAGCCACGAGTGAAAAAATATATTTTCTATGATCATGAGTGAAATCAAATACGATCTTACACCGAAATCAACATATTTTCGTGTTATTTTATGCTTTTGGACAATAAATATATAAAACTGCGCAAGATAAACTCAAACGTCACAAGTACGTGTATTCTCACGTCATAGAAATGACGTCATAAATGATTCCAAAACTATCACTCGTTTGTATGGTGGGAAAAACTTGCCATATTTTGTGAGTCGTTTTCGCTAAATTATATGTTTAATGTAAATACATGCATGTGCATATTGTACATGTATATGAATTTGCCAGGGGTTGTAAACCACTACTTGTAGATAGATGCTATTCATGGAGAAATAGTCCGTTTTATGCAGTGAAAATATAAAATATTATATTTTCACTGCTCGAACAGTGAAAATATAAGACTTTATTTCACCTATAAAATTCGATATTTTACTGAAAAGAATATAATAAAAACATATTCGTAATGTCTGTACCATATTTCAACAGAATTACATGTAAGAATAAACACGCCATTAAGATTTAATCATACGATTCGATATGACATGGAAATAGAAAAGTAATGAAGAAATATGGCTGAAAATACAACAACAAATAGAGGTATTTTAAACGCTAAATTGTTGACAACTGTGCCGTCGAAAGTAGCAATACATCATTTGCATAAGCTGAGCCGACCGTTGATATAGGCGTCACACTAGCAATGAACAACGATGAATAAATGTGTGTTAGCTCAATCGAAATTTTACAATTTTTATGCAATTTGTTCATGTGGTTAATACATGATGTCATGCCAATTTGCACATACGTTTTTAAGCTCACATGAGCACGAAGTGTTCAAGTGTGAGCTAGTGTGGTCTGTCTATGTCCGTCGCCGGTCGTCAAAGTTTTACTTCAATCAAATTCTCTGAAACCACCGGACGGATTTTTACCAAGCTTGGTAGAAATGTTGCTGGGATGGTCCTTTACCAATTTCCTTCAATTTATTAGAATATATTGAAAACTCTGGTTGCCATGACAACCAAAAGCTTAAAAACTGGAAAACTTAAAAACTTCTTGTCAGAAACCACTGGCTGAATTTGAAAAACGTTTTCAAAGAAATGCTCCGTGGTCGACCCTCTAGCAAATTCATTTAAATCATTTTGGTTCGTTAAAAAACATGGCCGCCAGGGCGCGTGGCAGTTTTCCTTAAATCGCTATATTGAAAACTTTTAAAATCTACTTGTCTGAAACCACTAGCTGGATTTCAAAATAATTCCATATAATTATACCTTGGGTGACCCGCTACCGAATTCCTTAAAATCATTTTGATTGGTAAAGACACATGGCCGCTAAGGGGCGGGGCAGTTTTCCTTATATGGCTATATCTAATACTTTAAAAATATTCTTGTCTGAAACCACTGGCTGGATTTCAAAATAATTTCACAGAAATGTTCCTTGCATTATTTTGTTTGCACAAAAGCGTGGTTGTTTGTTTGTTAGGATTTTTCGCCGTTTTTAACAGTTTTTCAGTCATATCACGGCGGTCAATAATAAATAAATCCACTTCACTCTATGACAAATCCTATATTTGAAAACAAATAAACGTTTGGTGATCTCAGCTTTACATTTGAAAAAAAACTACATGATGTATTATTAAATTCAAGTAGTGTATAATAATCTGTATTATTTCAGTGATAATTCATGTATTATTTCAGTGATAATTATTTGAAGTACAACTACTTGTACGTACATACTGTTCTTTCTGTAATTGTATACTTGAAATATACTGGTTCGTTGTATATTATTATGTTACAAATACGTTACATGAGTTGTTGCAGGGAAGTGATGCTTGTGCATCAATCACATTATTTGCTTAATACCTGTATGATGTTTTTCCGAGAATAAAGTGCATACGTTCGTCCACCGGGATACATTTTGTTTGACCGGTTTAATCTGAATTATCTGTCTTTCGTGCCAAGTTTGTCCGTATTCCTGCATTATTTTACCTTCTGTTCATAAACACTTGGGAGCCGTTTCATCAATGGTTGCAGCGCAGTTGCAGTTACAGTTTTATATGTAATTGCAACTTGCAACCCGTATTCCATTTCATTAAAAAATCGCAAGTGCAACGCGCACCTGTTGGTTGCAAATTTGTATTGAAACTTTGCAACTGCCCGTGAGTAGTTACAAAATATGGCCGAACTTTTTGCATACGCCCATATGCAGCGTCGGTATAGGAGGAATGCGAAGGTGTTTCACCCTCGCATTCAATTTGGCAATATCCGAGATATAGATTTGTATCTCGGTACAGAGTGGACATAATTACAGCCCAAGAATTGCTTGGAATTGTCGGGCAGGATTTATCCCGCGGTTTGCAGGGTGGTCACCCCATACCTGCCGACACACAGGCAAGTGATATTGTCAAATTTTACATCCGGTCTTAAGTCATCAAAACACAAAATTTTAACATGTTGATCCTTATCCCTATTCTGAGTGATATCGATGTCGGCGTATGGATTATAACACAAGGAAGTGTTCTTTTTATACTAAATTAAAAACAATTAAAAACCTTTTCGTAATGAATAAACTTTATCTTGTATCAAATAACATCTTGTGTTACATGGTGTAGAATCTGCTATATTCTTTTAATTTCTAGATTATTTTTCATTGATTTAATGGATAAGTTACTGGTAATATGGAATTACCTACTGAGTTTGATAATGTTAAACGACAGCTTGTGTTTTGAAATGACATTGTCTTGCTGAAAAGTTCTTTATTAAAGAGACTTGTTCACAGATGTTGACATTTTTGAAGTATGCGATTAAATGTCTTAACTTGACTGATTTAAGCATGGGAAAATCTTAGTATTTAAGCATCGGAAACTAAAACGCTCAAATATAATAACAAAAAATATTTAGAAAAAAATGTATATAAAATAAATGGTTCCACCGGGTATTCGAACCCGGGACTTCTGGATTAAAAGCCTATTGCTGTAACCACTCGGCCATTGCGACTTCTGTATTTCACCCTGCATTAATTATTTTACATAAGTGTTAAAAAAACAACAGATACGTTCAAAATTATTCCATCTTTAAGCGATACAAACGGTATATAATTTTATCAATTTAATATGGTGATTACTCATAAAGAAAACAGTTTTTAGCATATTTTTCTTGGTCCGTAGTTTTAGTTTGCTCCCTTGTATACACTGTTATTGTAGTTTTTGAATCGGCGACAAAAAGTAGAAAAATTGTCAACTCATCAATCTGTGAATAGGCCCCTTTAAAAATATGGAATTCAGGTTGGTTTTTTATTATTGTTACCGTATTTGTTTGAGGTACTTAGCTAAGGGAGCCTTCTACAGTGAAATAGCAGACACTCATGGAACCAGCAGGAGTTCAGTGTACCGAATAGTGGGAAGATTTGTAAACAGTGTCAATTACAACATTGACAATATAAGGTACGATACATTATCATTCTACAGGTTAACTTCGTTTCGTAATTAAACAAGTACCGGAAATCATATTTTATTAAATTCTTAAAAAAATATATCACCAACAAATCGTAAGAATTTTATTTAACTCTCATTGTACATGAATTAATTGCTGTGGATAATAATTACTATTTATTAACGTTATTATACTACAAAGACAAATATCTGCATGTAGTTGTTCATTTAGTACAAACAGTTACAACAGTTTATGGAATATTAACTTGATCTCACATTATCGCAGGTAAAAGCAAGTAACAAATTAACAATTTATGTTCCATAATGACTGAAAATTGAAAAAACGTATAACTTTTTATCATTCTGAGTAGTCTTCAATCAAATCAATAATTTGGTAATTTAGATTATTTGCAACATGTACTATTATGGAACACTGAATATTATGATTGTTTTTTTTCGATTGTAAAAGCATTTACTGCAATGTGATTGTGATATATTTCCTATAATAAATACATCCATCTTAAATATTTGACAATTTTTACAGATTTCCTACGCAGCCACAGAGTGTGGTCAATGTGGCTGCGTGGTCAATGTAAAACGACTGTTTTACAGGAAGAGTATGTTCCCGAACATTATTGGTGCGATGGACGGCACACTGGTACCAATTTTGGAGCCATCTGACCATGAGGAGGCCTTTGTGTGCCGCAAGGGCTACCACGCATTAAACTGTCTTGACTTGAAGTAAGTTTTTAGTATACCCCCACAAACAAAGTTTGTGCGTGGAGAGTTGAAAGAAGTGAGCTTGTCGGTATGTCGACCTGTTCGTTTTCATGGTTTCCTTATGTTAACGCAAGAAAGGCTTGACATATTCCATTAATTTTTGGTACACATGTGTTACATCATAGAATACAGGTCAGGTTCGACTTTGGTTAAAAAATCACTAAATTTTGATATATTTATGAACCCTTTTTGCCTTCAATGCCCTAAAAACATAGTTTCCGGACAATAACTAAAGAATGGCTTGACATAATCAAATAATTCTTTGTACACATGTGTAGCATCATCAAATACAGATTCAGATCTACTTTGGTTACGAATTGCTTGAGGGATTTCATTGAAACTTAAAACATTTTTTCCCCACATTAACAATTACTCATATGCCAATTTTTATATATCTAGTTTGAAATTTGTCAAAATTATTGGCTTTTGTACAATTTTAAAATTTACATCGGTAAGCTGGTTTCTCAGTAATGGCTTGAGGGATTTCATTCAAACTTCGAAAACTTATTTCCTATATTTAAATGGCATCAAAGGCCAATTTTGATAACTCTAGTTTGAAATTTGTCAAAATTATGGGCCGAATTTACCTGTCATATTGTTTGATTGCATTTTCTTGTTTTTAATTTGATAGGTTCATGGATGTTGTTGCTCGTTGGCCAGGGTCTACTCATGATGCGGCAATATTTGAGAATTGTCAGCTAAAAGTGAATAAGTTTGTAGTTAGGAATTTAAACATGTTAACAAATAAGTTTAAATGTATGGTTAATTGACAGTTAAAATACTCTTTTTTTGAGAAAACAACACTTAGGCCATAATTTCATAGCACACATTTTAGCAGAGTGGACTTGCTCATTATGTTAATAGCCCAAATATGCCTTTATGTTCTTCCAACTTATAGTCATTTAAATTGTTTGGATCCTAATGTGTTTTAGGACTACCTTGAAAATCACGAAGGTCTTATCCTCCTTGGAGATAGTGGGTATGCTCTAAAGAGGTACCACTTGACACCAATATCAAACCCACAAAACGAGCGGGAGCAACTGTACAACAGACGTCATAGACAAGGGCGCTTATGCGTTGAGAGAGCATTTGGTCTACTCAAATCCAGATTCAGGTAGATGCATATCATTTTCATAATGATAATCATTTTCAAAAATTGGTCAACAACTTCCTGACATACATGACTTTATTGGTCTCATAAAAAGGACTTACTTATCTTAATAATGTGTTAGATGAACTTTAAATTTTTATTCAAAATGCTATGGATTTTTCAAGGAAAGCATTTTATGAATAATAATGCCCCATCAAAAATGGCGGGATATATTGGTATGCTAACGTCGTTCAGTGTGTCTGTCGTTAAACCAATTTTTCGTTCTCCATCCAATCTTCACCTACCTTCGTGAAAATGTTTGTGGGTATTTTATAGCAGTCAATTTTGATCATTTGTCAAAACACCACTGGCATTTATGAGTTATGGCCCTTTAATGATATAAAATTAGCCTTTTTAAACAGTTTCTGCTGTACAAGTGCAAATTTTTTCATCCATTATTTTATCTGAAATTGTTCTTCTCAGCAGTTTCGCTATGTCCAAATGTGTACATCCTGTCTTTTCCAAAATTGAAATTTGCTTTCAAGATTGCTTTTAATCTTCAGTGGGTTTAAATGATATTTATTTCAAGATTGCTTTTGACCTTTAGTGGTATAACTGTTTTACAAATAGCGCTTGTTTCGATAACTTATCCATCATTACATTCTCACAGATGCCTTCACAAGACTGGTGGGGTACTACCGTAAACTGCCCCAAAAGTGTGCAGACGTGTTTATGGCGTGCTGCAGACTACACAACTTGTGTGTAGACAATGCTATACCAGAACCAGTCATCATTGAAGATGACAATGAAGAAATCGCTCCGGATTTTCCAGCTGAAAACAACAGGGCTGGGATTAACCTCAGAAATGCATATATCACGATGTCTAGAGAACACTTTGACCTACGATCATTTACGGTCGGTCGGTCGGTCCATAAACTATTTCGTTTCCTCACGATATCTAGAGAAAGATTTGACCTACGTTCATTTAAGTTGGTATGCTGGTTACTTGGGTGGTAAGGTACATGCCTATCAATTTTGAGGCCAACAGGTCAAAGGTCAAGGTATCTATGTATGAAGTTTCATTAAAATATCTCCATGCGTTCTCAATTTTGTCTCAATGGTATCTCGGCCGAGTTCGAATCTGGGTCATGTGGGGTCAAAACTAGGTCAATTGGTCAAATTGAAGAAAAAGCTTCAATTTCAATATGTACTTTCCAACTTTGTTGTCACTTAAGTTTTTCAAACCATTATGATTAAGGCCGCATATCCATCAGTCCGTATCAGTATATCCATATCCGTGGGCTTTTCAACATTTGAAGAAATTCATTATATTTGTGTAGCATGGGTTTTATTAATTTTAATATATACGAAAAAGACCTGAAATAAACATATAACAATTATAAAGTAATATTTAAATAATGTAAATACATTACTAATTATAGTCAATTTAAATGCAATACAACACAATACAATTATTTGGACAGGTCAGGGAGGAATACCTACCAGAGCACCAAATCTAATTATAAAAATATACAACAGTATCAACTTGTTCCTTTCACATCTGACTTTGGAATGAACACACAATTTTCACCTTTCACACACGTTTCACTCACTCATCCATAATTCAGCCAATCATACTCTTTTAAAACAAGATAACATTTGCTGGTCAATATTGGGAAAAGAATTAGTGCAAAACTGGTTTTTGGCTATTTTTCTAACAGTAAAGTTTAAAGCAGTATGCTCACTGTAAAATGTGTTATTGATAAATTAAGCTGCTGTGTCTATATTAAAGTTGTATGTGGCACATTTTAAAATCTACAATAGTTAACCTATGTTACATTTGTGCAAATATTCAAAGACAACTGAAATTACCATTTTTAATGTTCAGCGCCCTTATTAGAAGCATACATGTATTAAAAAACCATTGGACTTAATAAATTGTTCAAAAATATCAGGAAACTTTCACCCCCTACTCCTATTGAGCTGCGATATGCTATATTTCTAAAGAAAGTATGTAGTGTACACAATGCAGGAGATTTACAGTGTCCTTTCATTACTATTGCTGTGGTATCCGAAAATGCATTTTTGTACCAGTGTTTTATTTGCAACGATTGGTTATTTGAAACGTGTGAGCAAAGAATACAATCCAAGCATTGTTTGTACAACAATGTATAGAAACAACACGCTTAAAATATTGTTCCTTCCTTAACAAAATGTGTCGTGCGGTCTGACGAAGATTTGTCAGCATCTCTCTTATTGTGTTTAACAAAGACATCTGATACATCAACGGTGTGCGTTATACATGGATACGTCATATTCTCATTTACACTGGAAAAGACGAACATAAACCGCGAGTAACACATATATTTACAAATAAATAAAAGTAACGTACTAAGCAACTACCAAACGTGTCGAACTGCCCAGAATTCTGTGCTTTGTGAATGCATCGTTTGTTTGTGTTCGCAGCGGCGCTTACGCCAGGTAAAGTCATTCAAGACCGGTTTGTCATAATCGTATAAGATGCATTGTATGTATGTACCATTTTGCATAGCATCTGCCTCTATTTAATTGTTTTCAGAATCAAAACTCCACAACTACGACGTACTTAAAGATGACAGCCACGGAGGAATAGTTCATTTGAAAGTAACTACCCGTAGTTTGATTTAATTGTATAGCAATTAACTGTTGGCAAACTATCGTACATGCTAATGTTTCAAATGTATCGTGGCTTAAAAACACTGACAAACGCAGTTTTCTAAAATGACGAAAACGTTCAGTCTTATCTCTTAAAACTTTGTATAACTAAACCGGAACGTTAATGTTGTTTATAACAACCTTTTAAACACGGCTTGTCAAATAACATGACCAAACCTATTGTTTCTAGCAACTTCGGAATACATTAATTTGGGATATGACTTACAGTCAGCACAGACCATTGGGAAGACATTGATTTCCAAATCAACGACAACAAAAGCGAAGGTTAATATTTGTGTTAAATTTATTGTTTTACCCCTGTACAAAAGAAAATAAATGCACAGTATACACACATACATATCAGGATTTTGCCAGAAATTAGTATTGCCCCATCCGTTTAAAAATTTTAAGTACTGAGGGATGTAATTGAGTACCCGCACTTGCAATTCCGTTACGCGATCAACACTGAGTGTTGGACATACCCAAATTTAGTAAAAATGTAACATAAAATTCCTTTAAAATGCCCACCGTTCCACAACCATGCATGAATCATGCGATCAAAATACTACATGTCACTGTCCTGTCGTATTTCGCTTGCATTGAACACTCTCATATGACTATCATTTTAACATTTACTTACGCAAATCTGTTTTGCGTTTTCAAGTATTCAGTATAGAAATTAAATTTGGTCACTCGTTAGATGTTTAATAAATTGAGTATATGGTGGTTCAGTATTGGGTATTTACGCAAGTACGCGCCTTATCTGCTGCTCTGCATAGAATTTAACACAGCAATAACCTGAATTTTTTTTTTTTAATGACATTGTTTTTGTACTGAAATAATCCTATAGCTCCGACAAATTTACCTGACACCCGTGCATAATTTCACGCTCGGATTATTTCTTATATTGATACTCGGTGATTCGCGGAGTTTAATGATACCTAGTCGTATCTAGTGGAATACTCTTAGCCCGATTCAATTCGATTCTTTAACTTAAACGGACAGTAATATATTCATCGGAATATAATTGTAGTAAATTCACGCATAAAGGACAGTGACACGTTAATTGTCCTAGCTATAATCATAAATGCAGTTTATATTTGACCATCAATTCCATATAAGTCAAGATTTTTACACTGAAACCAACTTAACGTGTTAAATAAATACATGTACCTCTACATACCAAACATATATAAAGGTTAACACTTCATGCAAAGCTGTAAATATATGCAATATATAATGCATCTGAACACATTTCAAAATGCAAATACTTCAATTTCAAATGTATATGAATGTCTGATGTATTAATTACATCCATTTCAATAAAAATTGTATCATATTTCAATCGTTGTCAACAAAACTGAATGATTCACGACTGTCTTCTTTGCACACAAGTTAGCAATCAATACGGGTATACCTTTAAACAAATGTATACATGCATCGTTTTATTGTTTTTGGCAGGACATCTATTGTTCTTATTGTAATCCCCTCCCCAAAAGTTGTTTTGCTCAATCTGACATCCAACAGTTGGTCGTAAAATATACATAATGAAAGGATTGCTGTCTTTCCTTATAGTTATTGTACGGTTAATACATGTATACTGATCACATTTTCTGAAGCCAACTGATTAAGTAACAAAAAGATATAAAAACATGGTAATGTTTCCATAACAATGAAGACATTAGTAGCTGTTATGGCTCTTGTATTCTGTATTCCTCTCGACACGATATATCTTTATTTGTATACAAGTAGTTATAGCAAGCGGATGTCAATTAAACTCAAAGCAGGTCAACATGGTATGCATAAATATAATTATGAATTACTGATAATTAATGGGTTGGTTTATAATGATATATATGGAACCACTAAAGAATTGTCACCAAACAACACAAGATGTATGCAACAAAAGTATCAAGATAATCTGAAGCAAACATGAGGATTCAAAATTGTTAATAAGCTTATTACTTACTGGTAGGTTATGGGCCACACTTGATACAATATCAAATTTGACCTTAATTTCCTTGGGCAATTAAACTAAGAAACTTCAAGCTGGTAGTATGCGTTATAAGGCGCCTTACATGTTAACAATTTTTTCCATATAAATTGACCTAGATTTGGATCTCATAGGTCCATTTTGCTGATTTCATTGACGGCATCAAAGTTAAAACACTGTAAGACTGATGATATACTAGTATAAAGTGTGACTTATCGCGATTTATAAAGCAAGTTTTCATGACTCACATCACATAACTTCAAAGGCCAAACAAATCATCATCAAAACGCTCTTCTTGCTCACTGTGTGCTCGCTCAGGCAAGGTAAACAAGAGCTGTCAGAGGACAGCGCTCGACTATTCGAAGATTTTAGTTGGTACATACATGTATGTTGGGAAGTGGAAGGTGCATACATTTGTTGAAATATAAGTTTCAAATGAATACCTTATGTAGTTTAGAAATTATATGACCTTTGAATAAAACGGTTACCACTGCAAATCTATGTGAAAAGGGGACATAACTCTGTCAAAATACAACAGGGTTATGTTGATTGTGGCATGTGATACTGTAGTTGATTACAAAAGTATATTCTAAGTTTCAAGTGAATAACCTACAATTTAAGACATTTTAAAAACAAGAAACATGAACATTCCACGAAAATCAAACTTATGTGCATACAAGTCAGTGCTGTATAAATCTAAAGTTCTGAATGCAAGGTGGATGTCGTTTAGATATGGCAAGGAATAGTTAAGTAAAGGAATTGTTTGTTTAGTCATTAAAAAAGACATTAAAAAAAAACTGGCACTGAAAAGAAGTATGGAAACATATGTGAACAAGTTTTCAACAATAGATAAATCAGCCAGAAAGCATTTTATTTATTTTAAGTAATGGTGACTTTGAACCTGCCTATCCCATAAGTAATTCCGAGCAACATCTTTGTATATTATATGTATATATGAAGTATAATTACAATAGCTCATTTCATTCTCAAGTTATTAAGTGGTAACCGTTTTTCTATTTTAAGTATCATTAACCATGACCCCATCCCCATATGCAATCCCATGCAAGGTCTCATTATAAGGTATCTATGTATGAAGTTTCATTACAATATCTCAATTCTTTCTCGAGTTATTGAGCGGAAACTCTATTTTAAGTAACATTGACCTCGACCCCACCCACCCCATTTGCAATCCCGAGCAAAGTCTCACCATAAGGTATTCATGAGTGAAATTTCATTAGCACAATTTGTAATGAAGCAAAAATCGTTTTTCTATTTTTAATAACAGTGACCTTGACCCCACCCACCACATATGCAATCCCATTTGAGATCTCGCTATAAGATATCTATGTACGAAGTTTCATTACAATAGCTCAATTCGTTCTCAAGTTATTGAGCGGAAACCAAAAGTTGACGCCCACGCTACACCCGCCGCCCACCAGCTGCCGAACGGCATAAGCAAATCTAATAACCAAACAATTGTTCGAAAATTTTTCTAAAAAACTTCAACCCCAAAATCTATGTTAAACAGGAAACGTGGAAATTCCACGAATACCAAATTTTTAGAATGAAATGCATTACAGTCAGCACACAAAAAATTGTAGTAATGGTGACCTTGACCCCACCCACCCCGTATGCAATCCCAAGCGAGGTCTCAATATAAGGTATCTATGTATTAAGTTTCATTAAAATATCTCAATGTGTTCTCATATTATTGAACATAAACTGTTTTTCTATTTTTAGTAACAGTGACCTTGACCTTGACGCCACCCACCCCATATGCAATCCCAAGCAAGGTTTCAATATAATGTATCTATATATTAAGTTTTATTAAAATATCTCATTGCCTCTATTTTTAATTACAGTGACCTTGACCCCTCCCACACAGACACTGAGAAATGTGTCAGACTGTCAGACATGTCTGACACAATTTGAAAATGTTTCACAGATCCAAAGCGCTTGTCAGACATATTGTCCGACAGAATTGTTTCAAGTTCTACTAATTTCAAAGTATGCGTCTGACTTTTAATCTGGCTGTCTGACATAATGTTGAAGGCTGTCAGACAATGTGTCTGCTGAGCACCTCTCAAGCGAGGTCTCGATATAAGGTATCTATATATGAAGTTTCATTAAAATATCTCAATGAGTTCTCAAGTTATTGAGCGGAAATCGTTTTTCTATTTTTAGTAACAGTGACCTTGACCTCACCCTCCCCATATGCAATCCCAAGCCAGGTCTCGATACAAGGTATCTATGTACTAAGTTTAATTAAAATATATCAATGCGTTCTCAAATTATTGAGCTGAAACCGTTTTTCTATTTTTAATAACAATGACCTCAACCTTGACCCCACCCACCCCATATGCAATCCCAAGCGATGACTCAATCTAAGGTATCTATGTATGAAGTTTCATTAAATATCTCAATTCGTTCTTAAGTTATTGGGTGGAAACCATATTTCTATTTTTAGTAACAGTGACTTTGACCTTGACCCCACCCATACCATATGCAATCCCAAGCGATGACTCGATCTAAGGTATCTATATATGAAGTTTCATTAAAATATCTCAGTTTGTTCTTAAGTTATTGGGTGGAAACCATTTTTCTATTTTTAGTAATGGTGACTTTGATCTTGACCCCACCCACACCATATGCAATCCCAAGCAAGGTCTCGATATAAGGTATCTACGTATGAAGTTTCATTAAAAGAGTTTGATTAAAATATCTCAATCCATTCTTGAGTTAGAGAGTGGAAACGAAAAGTGCTACGTAGTGTTGAAGGTACAAGACTTTTGAATATAAAACTTTAAGTAGAAAATCTATGTGAAAATGGGTCTTAACTCTGTCAAAATACAAAACTGAGTTATTAGAAATGTTGCGCCTGATGCTGGAGTTGATGACAAAGATATATTTCAAGTTTTAAGTGAACAACTTATTTAATATTGAGATTACATGACTTTTGACTTTATACTTTAACTAAGTTCAGACATGGACGCCGACGCTGGGGCGAGTAGGAAAACTCACCAATTCTTTGAATAGTCGAGCTAAAAATCCCTAAATAATTATCAGACAAAAACATGGTATTTGAGCTGCGCACTGTTTAAACAAGAAGTTTCAGTTCAATGCTTCTATCTGAAATTAATCAATGTCAAGGAATAAAGTATTGTTTTTACACAATGCATGTAGCGATTATTTAATAAACCTAAGGTTCAAGTGTCAGTGTGTGCAAACAAAGATATATTAGTCTATTATCTGATCAATATTCTTCGATTACATGTTCATAGCTGTGAACCAATTTAAAGCATCCACATCACGAGAGCTCTTCTTCTACAGCATACATGTATGTATTCTTCTATCACACATCACACAGTAGATTTGTGCAATAGGCAGAATGCAGGACTTCACCTTTAGTCCACACCTGCAACTGATATTATGTGTAATATGATTTTGATCCTGTCATGTCTACTCTCATCAGGTTGCAATCATATACAAGGATTAGTGTTTATTTAATAATTAAAGACCATTTCTGAAACATATTCAAAGGTATGTGTATATACTAAAATGCATAAAACATATATTTTACGGGGATGTGATTAGTCTTAGAGCTATCAAGTGTTCACAGCAGACAAAAGGTAGACAAAAAGGTACATATAGATCTAACAAGAGCATAACATTTGATGAACAATGGTTGATTATGAATGGTTGTATCTATTATAGAAATTTTATCAAGTAGAACAGTTTGGCACTTAAATCCCTCATGTAATTGTTGAAAACAGCGTACAATAGAGGACAAACAAAGCTGGTGCAATAAACATATACTAGTAAACAGTTACACTCAATATACTTGAGCCATAAAGATAAGTCACACAATAAAGGTTATCATTTGGAAACCTAATTTATATTCATAGAAAAAGTGGCCCAGTAAAATGTAGACTGAATAACAAGTAGACTCAATAACAATCTCAACTTACCATTTAAATTGCTGTTATCTCTGATCAGATTTATACAGCCTTCACAGCTAGGTTTTAAACAGCTTGGTCAATGTCACACACTGTTCCTTGATTCTTGCATCAGCCTGTGGATCTGTAATAGTTATTTTTTGCAACAATTGGATTTGTTAAATTTTAGATTATGTTTTCAAAGTATGTTGGTTGATTCTTGAAAATTACATTCATCAGGAAATTAAGATTTGCATGATATGTCTGATATTTGTTTTATTTATAGATCATGTAATACTTGAATAAACTTATTATTACAGTCAAATGGTCAAAAAAGAAATATAAATACATTCATATAATATACATACCCCTAATAATTTCCTTTCATACACAAGTTTCTTATGTCCCTGTGTTTTTACCCCAACTGCATGGTACAGGCTTGTATCAACACTGGAATAATGAGAGACAATTAAATAATACAGGTAACTATTTTGCAAATGAACTATATATTGAATACTGTTCATGTCAATTAAGGGTTAAGATCTGAGAAACAATAATATTCATTGACTAAAGCTTTCAAATAATCAGTATTTCATGTAAGTTATCATTAATATAAGTACAAGTATATACACAACTTAAAAATATAGTGTAATTATGCCCCCCTTCGAAGAAGTGGGGTATCTTGCTTTGCACCTGTCCGTTCGTCGGTCGGTCGGTCTGTCCGTAGACCATTTCGTTTCCGCACGATATCTACAGAACGCTTTGACCTACAATCATGAAAGTTGGTATGCTGGTTAATTGGGAGGAAAGGACGCCTATAAATGTTGAGGTCAACAAGTCAAAGGTCAAAGGTCAATGTCACCGTTGCTAAAAATAGAAAAGCGGTTTCCGCTCAATAACTTGAGAACGCATCTTGATATTTTAATGAAACTTTATACATAGATACCGTATATTGAGACCTCCCTTGGGATTGCATATGGGGTGGGTGGGGTCAAGGTCACCGTTACTAAAAATAGAAAAACTGTTTCAGCACAGTAACTTGAGAACGCATCCAGATAGTTTAATGAAACTTCATACATATACACCTTAAATCGAGACCTCACTTGGGATTGCATAACGGAAGGGTGGGGTCAAGCCCCTGTGAAATGTTTAGGCATACTTCATGAATTCTTCTTAAAATCTTTGTGAATACTTCATGCAGTGGCTTCATGAAGACTTCATGGAAAAGAAGTTAACTATAAATGAGACAAATGCATGAAACATTCATAAAACATAGCTTCATGAATAGTTGATGCATTTTCACATGCAGAAAAATGCATGAAATAAAGAATGGGTTTGTTCATAAAAACTTCATGAACTATGCACTTCATGAAGACTTCATGAAAAAAATATTTCATGAAGATTTCATGAATAATTTTGTTCTTTATTCTAATGTCCCATTTATAGTTCACGGATATTCATGAATACTTCATGAACAAATTTTTTGTAAAATCAATAATAAATTGGTTGTGCTTTTCTGCAACATTCATGAAGAATTCAAAAAATCATGAAGACTTCTAAAAATAATAGAGCTATGAAAAAAGTGGACATAGTATCATTATTTGTTCCGCTTTCAGTGCGGACATTTCTATTTCCATATATGCCGAACTTCTGCGGAAAATTAATGCACTTGTTTTTAAGCAGGTGGAAATAATCCACAGAAAATTGACACTCGAGGAATAATTGGGTGATCCTCCCTTGGATTTTTCTATTTTTAGCTCTGGTGGCCATCTTGTTCAGTGGTGCAGAATGGTATTGATCAAATTTGGTGAAGGGTCAATTTATGTAAAATTGGCCTATTAAGCTGTTCCCACTGTCTTCCCTCATGAAAAAGTAATTTCTGAATTGAGACGGACTTATCTTTGAATAGACTGATCTGGATTTTTCCACAAATAGTTAAACCTACACCCCAGCTATTGTTAAGAATTAATTTCCATTCATCGAAAATCACAAACATTGCCACGTGCACATTTGAATATCACAAATATTATGCACATGCTCTTTTGTATCAAATATTTTAATCGCCAAACACATCATATCCAAGTGCAATGATTGGATAATATTGCAGATTAATTTGAATGTAATTGACATTTGTGGATGCGTCTATTATTTCTGACATTCCTGAAAAGACTTAAAATGGAACAATTCAGACAAAATTCATAAGAGTCCAGAGGGCTATTCAGACAAGTTATTCAGACTGCATTCAGACTATAACCACAGATACAGTAATTATTATGACCTTTACACTAAGTACTCAGGTGTTACTTGATATTTATTAAGGTTCAATGGTTTACTCCCCTAAAATGGTTTGTCAGACATTAAATAATATGTGAATATTATAAACATCCATGTGGAAATGATTATAATGCAACTTTTTTCATGATACAGTACAATTGTGCTAATATAAATCAACAAAACAACATAATTTTGTGCAGATAAGTATAACAGATACATTATTTTCCATTTTCCAGTTTATTATGTCTAAAAATCTCCTTAAGGTACAATGTGGTTAGGAACAGTAAACAATATAATGATTATATAACTTTTCACAATTTTATGGTACAATTGTGCTTCCATAGTTAACATTAAAATACAGACAAATGATAAAGTACTGATTTTCATTTTGCAAACTCATTATATAATAGAACATTGTAAGGAAAACAATAATAATAAGTCAAACGATTGTTGTTTAAAGGAACATAACTGTGAGTAGTAAGAAGACATGCAGCTTAAGCCTCTGGGCATATGGTTGCGAAAATATATTACAATTGCTTAAAAATGTGAAACCCTTTCAGATGTGCAAAATCAGTTATAGTTTACTGACTTGTTTGTAACTTAAATGAAATAATACTTACAGACACAGGTTCCAAGTGTTCAGTATTCATAGATATTTCTGTTTTAAAAGTCACAATCATGTTTAAATCATTTCAGACTTGAGCAATGAAAGTCAACTGATGACATCATAAATGACATCATATCCTGCATAGCATTGCATGGTATGGTGTACTGTAATTGTCTTAAATTGCATTATTTATGCCCTTTTGTAAGTTCCAATTTACATAAGTTATAATCTTGAAACTTGGAATATACCTTTATCATCAACTCTAATATCAAGTGCCACATTCCCCATAACTCAGTTTTCTATTTTGACATAGTTGTGCCCCTTTTTCACATAGATTTTCAGGTTAAAGTCTATTTTCAAAACTTCTGTAACTTCAAAACTACAAAAGTTATTCATTTGAAATTTAGAATGTACCTTAAATGTCATCAACTCCATGATAAGTGCCACATTCCCAATAACTCAGTTTTTCAGTTATATATTTTGACATACTTATGTCCCTTTTTCACATAGATTTTCAGGTTAAATTTTATAATTACAACATTTGTAACTACAAAATTACATAAGTTATTCACTTGAAAATTAGAATATACCTTTGTCCTCAACTCCAGCTTCAAGTTCTACATTCCCCATAACTCTGTTTTGTATTTTGACAGATATATGCCCCTTTTTTTCACATAGATGTTCAGGTTATGTCCCAGGTTATGTCCTCAGACTGTATTCAGTATTTATTCAGACAGAGATTAGACAGAATTCAGACTTGTGGTTTCATGGGTGTATGTTCAACAATTCTCACCAAATTGATATTAAAGATTGTTTTTGACCTAGAGGGGGCATATATGTTTTACAAACAGCTCTTGTTTCAATAAATAGATTAACAAGCTTGTGATTTTTTCAAAGTATAACTTTTCCGCATCATGACAATGTCTAAGTCAGAATTTCCGCAACTGTACAATTTCTAAGTGTCAATATTCCGCATACTCTCCGCATGTTCTCCGCATATGAGAAATTTCTCCACAAAGCCAAAATCATTTTTGCGGAAAATATGTGGACAATCTGCGGAAACTGATGATTTATGAAACATTTCCGCATCTATTCAGCATTTTCTACGCTTCTTGAACTGCAATGTGGAAATCCGAGCTAAGGGTGGTATTCATAAAAAAATATTGATCTATTCTTTTTAAAGCTTCATGAATGTTTCAAGAATTTCAGTAATGCATGACGCCTTCATGAAGTGTACCTTAAATCACTTCATGCATAAAACTTCATGAAGTTTGTTATTAGAGGTTTTCAATAAGACTTCATGAATAATGCTTAATGGCATGAAAAATTCTTGATCTCATGAAGTCCATTTTGACAGGGGAGGTCACCGTTGCTAAAAATAGAACAATGGTTTCCGCTCAATAACTTGAGAACGCATCGAGATATTTTAATGAAACTTCATACATAGATACCATATATCGAGACCTCGCTTGGGATTGCATATTAAAAAAAATTCTTAACAATTGCAAATATTCACAACTTGGCTGCAAGTCGGGGGGGGGGGGGCATACATGTTTTACAAACATATCTTGTTTTATTGAAGAAAGAATTACTATCCTTCTGAGTAGTCAAAAATTGAATTGTAACAATACTTATAAGCACACTACCACTTGTTTTCATAAGCACTGCAACCCTTAATTATTAATTATGCTGTATAGTTGCTATCTATTTGATTTGCCAACAGGCAAATGACAAAATGCACATTGACCCTGCCAATTCTTCTAGTTTTAGACACAACCTCAATGCTTGCTGTTGAAATGTTTGGATTATGTAATTAATAATAATTCAAGGTAGCAACAATATTATTGAACACAGACAAAAATAACTTTTTTGTTGTGTATAAACTTTTCGGCCAAAATTTGTTTTTTGCAAATGTATTTTACCATATACATTTTTTAAGTATCAATATTTTTTTCAGCAGACACATTTTTGTTGTTGTTATATCTATGACAGATCCAACTACCAGTTTATTCAAATTGACGAAACATCCTCTGTTTATCTACTCTATAGAAGAAGCACACAAATTTCCTTGTTGCCACACTTTCTTGTTACATGTTAAGAGTTTTAAATGTTGCATTTCAATCAACACATAACCATAAAATAATGGCCCTGTCACACTATTACCTGTCACCAAGATATGCCAGCGTTAGAAATATATCACATATATGACAAATATTTTATGAATTTTCATACCCAACTCATACATTTCTCACATACGCAAATAGTGTTACAGGGTCATACAGGGACATATGTTGCTTTTGTTTGAATCAAATCAATGTCAATAAGTGAAGTTTAACTAGAATTGTCACACGAGTGACAGATATACCCCACAATATGGCCTTGTCACAAAACTATGGCAATTCCATTCGTAATAAATGGACACAGAGATAATGCTTTAATTTGTGAATGTTTAACAGTGTATTTGGAAAAAATTTATTTTAATAGGAGCCATAACTATGTCAACATTTAGTAGTTTGTAACCAAAGTTGGACTTAATCTGTATTTTATGATGTAACACCTGTGTACCAAAAATAACTTAACAAGAATCTTGGAAATTCCACGCGAAAACAAAACTTTTCGAACGAAATGCATAACAGTCAGCATGATAATGAAAGAAAGTTCTGGGTGCAAGGTGAAGGTCATACACATATGGACAGGAAATGGTGATCTTGACCTTGCACTCCAAAGCGAGGTCTCAATATAAGGTATCTACATATTAAGTTTCATTTAAATATTTAAATAAGTTCTTAAGTTATTGAGTGGAAACCGTTTTTATTTTTAGAAAAGGTAACCTTGACCCCGCCCACTCCATATGCAATCACAAGTGCTGTATAGATATAAGGCATCTACATATGAAGTTTCATTAAAATATCTCAATTCGTTCTCTAGGAATTGAGCGGAAATTTTTTGTCTATTTTTAGTAATGGTGATCTTGACCACACCCACCCCATCTGCAATCCCATGAAAGGTCTCAATATGAGGTATGTATGTATGAAGTTTCATTAAAATATCTCAATGCATTCTAAATTTATTGAGCGGAACCTGTTTTTCTATTTTAGTAATTGTGACCTTGACCCCACCCACCCCATATGCAATCCCAAGCGAGGTCTCAATATAAGTTATCTATGTATGAAAGTTTCATTAAAATATCTCAATGCATTCTTAAGTTATTGAGCGGAAACCGTTTTTCTGTTTTAGTAACGGCGACATTGACATTGACCCCACCCACCCCATATGCAATCCCAGGGGAGGTCTCAATATAATGTATCTATGTATGAAGTTTCGTTCAAACATCTCAATGCGATCTCAAATTATAGAGCGGAAACTGTTTTTCTATTTTTAGTAATAATGACCTTGGCCCCACCCACCCCATATGCAATCCCAAGCGAGGTATCAATAAAAGGTATCTATGTATGAAGATTAATTAAAATAGCTTGATGCGTTCTCAAGTTATAGAGCAGAAACCATTTGTCTATTTTTAGTAACAGTGACCTTGACCCCACCCACTTCATATGCCACCCCAAGCGAGGTCTCGATATAACGTATCTATGTATGAAGTTTCATTACAATAGCTTAATTTTTTCTCGAGTTGGAGAGGGGAAACGAAAAGTTGACGCCGCCAAAAATGTTGTGGTTTGTAACCATAGTCAAACTTGACCCAATTTTATGATGCTACACATATGTACCAATAATTATTTTAATATGTCAAGCCGTTGTTGAGTTATCATCAGGAAACCATGTTTTTACTGAATTTAAGTCAAAAAAGGGGCATCACTCTGTCAAAATTTAGTGGTTTGTAACCAAAGTCAAACTTGACCCGTATTTTTTGATGCTACAGATGTATACCAAGAAGTATTTGAATATGTCAAGCCATCGTTGAGTTATCGTCAGGAAACCAAGTTTTGGGGTAATTTAAGTCAAAAAGGGGCCATAACTGTCAAAATTTAGTGGTTTGTAACCAATGTTGAACTTAACCCGTATTTTATAATGCTACACATGTATACCAAGAATTATTTGAATATGTATACCAATCCATATGGACTATAACACTAAAAGAAATTATTTCATACATAAAGGACGAACAGATTGTTCGGTAATTTTACGTTTGCACTTATCCATCACAGTTTCCTACATCAGTCAGGAATTATCCGCAAGCACAAAACCACTTCACAATAAAGGCAATGTTTAACTATAAACATCACCTTTAAACTTTGCTATGATTACACATTGTCATAGATATGTTCATTTAACTAATATAGTTTTCAAGTAACTTAAAGACGTTCGCAACAATTTCCTTCAATTTTTTTCCAACGACAGATTTTCTTAAAACTTGGAACAAACATGCATCATTGTATTCTAAAACTAAAACAGTCTTAAAAAATAGGGGTCACCGGCCTATTTCCGGAAATATTGCATTTTGAATACGGTACCTGTTGAAGCCTTTTTTCAGTTTGTGTTACTTAGAATGTTGAATAATATAAAGCGTTTATATTCAAACAAAGATGGAGATTTTTACATGCATCTTTTTTTAATGTTTCGTTTGGTAATATACAAGTGCAGTTTTAAAGATAAAACGCGCTTTATCTAAAGTTATAATTTACCAAATGACTTGTAATGGACACTTAACGAGGTGAATTTTACATTAAATTTGCCTGTGAAAACATCAATAATTTATCAAATATACGAATATCTTTTGTTCCAAACGACAGATTTTGTTAAGAGATCCCATATACATGCGTCATTATATACTGAAACTAAAACAGTCTTCAAAAATAGGGGTCACCGGCCTTGTTCCGGAAATATTGGGTTTTGAATACGGTACCTGTCGAAGCCCCTTTTCAGTTTGGATTTGTATCAATGTTTTAAGTATATAGGATCGTTATTTTTCAAACAAGGTTATGGTTCTTTCAACTGATATGTTTGTACATGCTTTGTTTGGCAATATACATGTGTATGTTGATAATAAAAATGTTTTACCTACATTTACTGCTGAAATAATGAATTTGACTGGACATTTAAGTGTGTCAAATGGGAACTAATAATGCTTTCTGAAACTTCATTTTTATCAAAGGCATATTCTGTTTCAAACGACAGATTTTCTTAAAATTTCGCACAGACATGCACCAGTGAATATTTAAACCAAAACATTAATAAAAAGAATGGCTCATCAAACTTGTTTGGGGAATATTGGATTTCATATCGGGTACCTGTGTAGCCTTTTTGCCTGTTTCGTTTTAACATACATAAACAACGTATCAATAGAATGAAGATATTCAATGGATCATTTCTGAACTAAATTTGTTTGGAAATACATTTCATAGTGTGTTTTTGATTATTATATATGCTTTATGAACTTTTACTATTAAAAATATTTATTTTGAATGGACATTAGAGATCAAATTAGTATATTGTAACCTATATACAATAAAGAAAACTGAAGCAAAAGGAGAAATTAACCCAATTATTTTATTTTTGTTGCGAACGTCTTTAAAGGCACTAACGCCTTTTAAGGTATTTTAAAAGGTCGTAACATAAAGATGTTTTTTATGAGGACTTTTTGGGGTAGATTTTTAATGACTTTCAAGCATCATAAGAGTGATTGTCAAACAAAATATTAAGTCTATAAACCACTGGAAACTATTACTATTAGACATTTTTATACTTAACACAAATATAACAACATGATAAAAACATGGAAAATAATAGCCCACTTTGTCTCTGGCTCCGCCATTTTGGCACTGCGTTAGGGTCGCTGCACTGTGTTAGGATTATCCGGGTACAGGGCGTGTATAATAATAAACAGGGGCTCATAAAGTCTCAGAACAGCCTGCTCGACATTTCATTCTGCTTTGAAAATATACATATGCTGTCAATCTTTAAATGCCCTTACATAATGACCCCCAGACATGTGTGAAGTTAAAATTGAATATCTGTATTAAATACAGAGGTATGTACTTGCACACAAACTTTAACCTGAATATTTCAAAGTACAATAAGGGGCATAATTCTAATAAAATGCAGGTCAGAGTTATGAGTCTTGGTCATTGACCTTATATAATGACCACAAAAACACGTGTGAAGTTTCAATCGAATGTTCTTAGTAGTTACAGAGACATGTACTTGTTTCATGCAAACCTTAACCTGAATATGTTAGTAAAAAAGTGGCATTATTCTGCTAAATAGCATGTCAGTGTAACGGGCCTTCGCCAGCGACCTTGCATTATGACCCCATTGACATGTGTGAAGTGTCAATTGAATAGCTGCAGTAGTTATACAGATATGAACTTGTTGCATGCAAACCTTATACAGGATATTAAGCGGACGGCTATGATCGTGTGAGGAGAATAGCTCAGACTCAATCTCATTAAAATCAAATCTTAACATTGTTAAGATCTGAAGAGCGTATAACAGGTCACGTCCAAATGACCTTCCGAACAATAAAATTTCAGCCCTGCTGCGCCCAATGAAACTGCTTTTTGCACAGCAATGCTTGGCCACGGTTTCTGAAAAAGTGATGCATTTCCAGCTGATCCTCCGGAATAAATCATTTACAGTTAATTTTCACATGGATAACAATGGATATAGTGCGAGGGCTGAATGGAAAACTGTTTTAATTCACTTTTTTCCAAAAATCACTTTTTTGCATTTTTTGTCATATCTACTACATATACATATGACATAAAAATATTATGACCATATTGCTAATTAAAACCCCTTAAATCCCTTAGTGCAAAAGTGTTGGTAACTCAAATGTTCCATTTCAGAAAATGGAAAACTGTCGTAAATTGAATTACAGACAGTTTTCCATTAAGTTTGTTCCTACATGAAAGTTAATTCTAAATGGAAAACTGTACTCAAAATGAGTTTTATGTACTACATGAACTTAATTAATCAATTAATGTTTTAGATGAAAACTAAAATAATCTTAATCAAAAATGATACCTAAAATCATTTTGATTCATTAAAGAACATGGCAGCCAATGGGTGGGGCTCACAGTTTTTCTTAAATATGGCTTTATCAACTTGAACTATTTTAATAACTTTGAAACTGTTTAGTGTAACCACTTCCATGGGATTTTGACATAATGTCACAGAGATTTTCCTAGGGTGACCCTTTACCAAATTCCTTAAAAGTGATTTTGATTTTTTTTTTAAACACAGCCACCAGGGGTGGGGCAGTTTTCCTAATAGATGTTTTTATTTAAAAGTTCAAAAATCTTATTATCTGAAAACACTTGGGGGATTTTTTAATCATTTCACAGAAATGTTCCTTGGGTGACCCTCTACCAAATTCTTGGAAATCATTAATTTGATACGTTAAAAAACATGGCCACCTGGGGTGGCTCAGTTTTTTTTTTATGATTGTATTACAAACTTTGAAAATCTTCTCTGCAACCACTAACCAAATTTAGAAATAATTTCATGGAGATGTTCACAGGTTGACCATCTACCATATTGTTCTAATCATTTTGATTAGTTAAAAAACAATGCCCCCAGTGGGCGGGGAAGTTTTCCATATATAGCTGTTTTGGACACTTTGAACATCTTCCCTGCAACCACTTTTGAGATTTTGATATTTCACAAAAATGTTCCTTGCATGACTTAACCAGTTTCCTCCAAATTATTTGAATTTGTTAAAAAAACATTCCCGCCAGTGGGCATGACAGTTATCCTCATTTGGCTATTTGAACTAAGCCAAGCTATAAGAACTTTGGAAAATCTTTTTGTTTGAATCCACTGGTGGGATTTGAAATAAATTTTGCATAAATGAATCTTTTATTCCTGAATTTGTTTATCATAAAAAATCACCAAAAAGCATGGCTTCTAGAGCACGGGGCAATTTTTTCATATATGTCTCTGTTCAAAGCTTTGAAAATCTTCTTGTCTGACACCACCTGATGGATTTGGAAATAAATTTCAGGGATAGCGAATTTATTTGTCTTTATTGCTCAGGTTGTCCCACAGCATGAACGGACAAGTGAAAATTTGACAGAATTTAAAACAGTAAAAATTGTGATAACACCATCGGGACCTGGTCAGTCCTTTCACACTGTTTTTGCTCTCTGTTGTAGCTCTAATTAAGTGGCCTTTTTATCAATTAAGAGAAAATAATCTGCTAACACCTCAAGGATGTAGCCATGTGACACCTGACTGGACATAGCCGTTCGGTTTATTTAGATTTTTTACTGTTTATTCTAATCAATTTTTTTATTAAAAACCATGCAATTAGTTACCGGTTTTTGCAGTGTTCAGTTTATACATGTTTTTTTATGAATAGAATAAGGATAAAAAATTGGAACAGAAACAATTGTCCAGTTTAGACAGGGAATTGGTTTTCAGATGGTTCCATTTAGACAGGCTTCACTTATATAATTATTCTACGGACAAGTTGCAAACGACTTATGAAAAAACAGACAAGTAAGGCAATATCAGCCATATATATTTGCTACCCCTGATTTTACAGAAATGTTCCTTGGGTGACACTCTACCAGAACCCGGACAAAAGCCCTCCCAGAAAAAAGCCCGCTCATCGTTTTTCACACCCCCAGCATTAGCCCGTTCATTGAAATTACAGCTCGGACAAATGCCCGCTCGTGATATGAATGACTCAAGTATTTGGAATTATGTGCGGCGTCCTAATTAATGTATTTTACTGCCGTTAATGAATGCACTAAGTTTGTATTAAATTGCGACAATTAGGTCAATTATATTCTTTAATTATAATTATCATCCACACTTCCGCAATTATAATAATAACTGACCGGGATGTAATTTCAACGAGCTGGTACTTTCTGGGTCATCAAAATTACGAGCAGACTAAGGTCCTGGTTGTGCAAAACAGTGCAGGAATTTTTTTCTGGGAGGGCTTTTGTGTGTATTTGCCTCTACCATGTTCTTTAAAATCATTTTGAACTCACAAACTATAAGCAACAAGTATTCCTCCTTTGGCTAAAGTGAAAATATGGAACAATTTCTTGTCAGAAACCACTGTTTTAATCTCAAATAATTTCAAAGAAACGTTCATTGAGTGACCAAAATATTCGGACTTGTTAAAAGACATTGCTGTTGTCTGACATTCTCAAAATTTTACTTCAAACAGATCTATACAGCCAATTAAACTTGTACAATCCACTATGATTCATTAAACTCAGGTTAGCGATCTAGGGCCATCTTGGCCCTCTTGTTCCAGAGTAAGGCTAAGATAGGACTAAAGTAGTTTCCTTGACACCAGGGCCAGATCCCATCACTATTATAATTATAAAACCAATAAAAACTGTTGCTTCCTTTTACTAACATGCAAGTTTTATTATTATCATTATTATTGTTATTATGTTAAACTGTACACCTTTATAAAATCTGTGTTGTGTTTTATGATATTAAGGACAATGCGTTTCTTATACAGTTACTTGAATTGTCTGCTGTTTTCTCTAATTTGTAAGTCATAATTACTAAAGGATAAATAGAACTAGAATTTGTTAGCAAGTGTTAACTAATTTTTAACAAACAGTGTCCCTTTTGTTAGTTATGATAAAAAAATCATAAATGGAAAGTTATCATTTTTTGACTTACGATAGTTTTCCATTAATTTTTATACTGGAGTTTGAACAGATTTCAGCGGAAAACTGTTGTAAGAAGTTCAAAACCTTTTAATATAATATTACTTGTTTGCAGACTGTACAATTTTAATAAGTAAAATAATACACTTGTATCACTTATTGGTTAAACTAAGTTCATAAAGCAGAATTAATTAAGTAAAATAACAGTTTTTTCCTTCTACTGTAAAATTTTTTAAAAGTGAGTTACAACAGTTTTCCGTTTAGCCCTCGAGTGGTATCTAAGGCGAGTAAACATCCAAAGTTAATGTTAATTTCGTGCTCAGTATGTGACATCCAAAGTTAATGTTAATTTCGTGCTCAGTATGTGTGGTTAATATGTAAAGTTACACCACAATATTTTGAAGGCAACAGTTTGATTGGCTCCTGAAAAGGTCATCTGAACGTTACCCCTAATGCGAAGTCATCAGATCCAGTCAGCGGATAATATAGTAGCGTCAGACTGGAGATGATTTTAATTAGATTGAGCTCAGACTATTCAGTAAAAAGTTCAGCTTAAAAATCACATAAACAATTACTATTTTTATTTAAATGGACATATTTGGCTGAAATGTTTCTTTTATCAACATAATAAATGAGAAATGCAAAAAAAACTATGTTATGTGAAGTTAGAATTAGACATCCAACATAGAATGGACGGGTAATGTTTCTTTTCCACATACAACTGGGCATTTCACAATGCTTAAGTATGTTTTTTATAGTAAGACAATACTGATTTAATAATTTGCATTTTCCATTACACTTTCCTTAAAACTGATTGTGTATTTCATAGTTTGTACTGTCTTCACAACTGTGTCTATGTACACAAGAACATGGTCCTACTTATTGTGAAACATTGTCAATGCATACACGTTATCAGTATTGTGGTCAAATAAAATTCACTGATGTTATTATAAACGGATGTGTCTTTTTAAAACTGAACTTATCACTTAGGTATAATTTTAAATTAAAAATGGTTAACTGCATATTAAAACAGTCATAATATATATAATAAAACAGTCTATTCTAAGTTTAATGTCTTATTCTAATCCTACATTATAGTGTGTTAAAACAGGAACATTTTTGTTAAGGCCAACAAATTAAATTGTGTGTTTCGGGCAACGGTCCCAAAAAAAGTTAGGTAGGGTCGGACTGAGTTTTTTTGAACTTTTTTTTTAAAAACACATTTCGGCCGAAAAACGTTTAAATTTACATAAATCTGACGAAAATGTATTTCATGGAAAACAATCGTCTCTAAAAACTTTAAGGTCGGGGGATTTTCGCTAGGTAGGGTCCGGTTGCCCGAAACACAGATTTTTTTTTGCCTAACATACATGAACCTACCTACCTACCAAATCTTAATATGCATGGGTTGCAGGAGGGAAACCAAACAATATTTAAGGCGGGTTGTGGGAAAACCGCACAGGCTAATCCGGGATGACACTTTCCGCCTACAGTGGATTTATGTTTAGAAGATACTTCCTTGAAACAGAAAATATCATAAAAGCGGAAAGTGTCATCCTGAATTAGCCTGTGCTGACTGCACAGGCTAATCCAGGACGACAGAATATGCACATACATTAAGCCCCGTTTTCCCACGACACGCCTTATTTTATTTTCAGCTTTATCTAACTAAACTCATACAGCAATGAAGTATAATAGCTTTTAACAATTTAAGAATGCTTAAACAACAGAGAGTGCTAAATCAATAATTCAAATTAAGAACTGTGGACAAATTCACTGCAAATTGTCAATATCTTGCAAACATAATCAATGACAAAATAGTTATGCATGATAGATATCAATCTGTCAGATACAACTATTACAGAGATCTGTCGATCAATATAAATATTGAAATAAATCAATTGATAAACAGTGTCGGTTTTTTACCGGTAGTTGTTAAGAACACTCATAATGTGCCGTGTATACTTAAAGGGACCTGTTCACTGATTGACAAATTGACAATTTTTCAACTTTTTGTTACCGATTCCAAAAATAAAAGAACAGTGTATACAAGGGAGCCAAATAACACTACAGACCAAGAAATATATAGTAAAAACCGTTTCCTTTATGAGTAATCATCAGTTGAAATTGATAAAATTATAAAGCTTTGTAACGCTAAACAATGAAATAATTTGGAGTGTTTCTGTTGTTTTCGTTGAAACTGTGGACATCACGTGGAACACTTACATAAAGTAAATAATTCAGGGTGAAATACAGAAGTCGGAATGACCGAGTGGTAATGACGATAGCCTTTTAATACGAAGTTCCCGGGTTTCTTTTTTTTTCAAAATACTTTTCTTGTTATTATACTTGAGTTTTTAGTTCCAGTGCTTAAATCTGTCAAGTTAATACAATTAATGGCATACTTAAAAAAATGTGACAATCTGTGAACAAGTCACTTTAACATTTAACAGGGCCCAATTTCCACTTTGGTGGATAAGTTCTGATGAATACTCACTGACAGGGAAATGTTCTATGTTTCTAACAGTGGATATTTTAGAATTACCAAACAATTTGCATTAAAATGTCATTTTTTCTCAAACACTTAATGACATGATTTAATGTACGTTTCTATCAGACTAGATGCGTCACAGACACGGATGCACCCACTACACATGTTTGGTCACCAACACTAATTTTTGCCTCAACAAATTTACTTTGAATGGGGAAATGGCACTATTCAGGGGCGTAGCTTCTTATAGGCACTATATGCACGTGCCTATACATTTTTTTCCAGAGATAAAAATTTTTAATATGCCAAAAATGCAATGAAAACAATATGGGGGGATGGGGGTGAGGGGATCTTTCTTGGCTGTGTTGATTCTTCATTGTTTAACGAGTCGATTACGTCAATATGAAATAAATTTCATGAAACACATGCTTATTTTACAATTATTTTGTAGAATCGGGGTTTAGCTAACGTTAGTTGTTCGTAGCCACATACGAGTATAAACAGTCCTGGTGCAAATTATAGCTTCAATTTGTAGATTCCGCCTATTGTGCCTATACATTTTTTTAACCCAAGCTACGCCCCTGCTATTCTTGCAGGGGGGAAGCAGCCTATTTCTGGCTGCAATATAGGCAGATTAAGGGCCCTTATTTATTCAGGTCCATTTAAGATTTTAGCATTTTTTTGTAATTTGTTAAAAGTGCATGACGACTTGACAACTAGTGACTGTAGGTTAGTAAACGGTTTAACAATATTAATATGGCTGATCATGGATGATCATTGAGTGAATTTATTTGATTAATATGGATGCTGAGGCATTAATACATTGCAAAAACAAAAACACTCCATTATAATACACAGTGAATACACATACTGCACAGTGCAATACACCGATAATTATTTCATGACAATAAGTATTGATTTATTATTTTACATACCTGTTTATACTGTTCTTTCAGCTGCCATCATTGGGGCCACATGAAGGTCTAATAGCGCTGCTGCCATATTGGATGTGCATCCAATATTGTCACAACTGCATAGTACAAGCCTAAATATATGACAAGGTCAGTGAATTTTAAGCATGTTCCTATGAACAGTCAGTGCTCTATATTGACAACATTTTAAGACAATAATTGCGAGACAAAACAGTTTAGTGTTTACCACAACAATACATATTTTTCTTAATTCTTAACACAATTTCACAATTGAAATATGAAAACCTATTGTTGTAGTTAGGCCTAAAAAAATGTGGGGTTTCTGGTGTCTCGTCCGAACAAATTTTGTATGCCCACCCTGAATTTTTTCAGGACTTTTACAGATCATGAAATAGAATTGCTACAAATAATCGAAGAAACATACTAACCTTGCTCCAAAACAAAGAGGAATACATTTTCTTAAAAGTGGTGATCGTGTTTGCATTAAAATCATAAAATCATAAAATTTACCCCCATATTTAATAATTCACAAGGATTTGTACAATCAAATAAGAAAAAAAAATTAACACATCCGACCTTCAGACCTACATTTTTTGGCGATGCCATCAGAAACACAACTATCATTTATTTAGGCCTTATGGGTCAGCTCAGTATTATTGTTTAGCTTGGTTATGTTGGTACAAATGGTACTATGACACTCACCCCAATGGATGTTTCACCCTGGGATGTTTTTAGACCTTGGCATTTTGCCCTGATTAATAAATGAAAAAAAAAATATAGCTATAAATTCTACACTTGGAGAATTTAAACCTGAGTGTGAGGTAGATCCTAAGGACAAGACAGTGGGCTGGGTTTATCAGTTCTAGAAGGCCAGTGGATGTGGTTTAATACCTGTTGTAATGTAAATACTACACTAGCATAGCTGAAAAGTTGTAGGAGGCAACCAGTGTAGAAGGAATGGTATGGATTATAAACTTAGTTGGATGGGTGTTATTCACTGGGCTGATAATGCCTTCTACATTATTGCTGGTATAAATGCTCCTGTAGCAGCAGCTTTGTTTATGTCACATGACCAGGGTAAAGGGTTATTTCAAATTCAAATTGTATCTCCCAGTTGCAGTGATATTTAATATTTTACATGAATAAAGTGATTTAATTAAGGGTTGAAATTGGAAAATACAATCACCATTTTATAGTGTATACACATTTCCTACACTGTGGCAATTTTAAATGTCACCATAAATTCTATAATTATTTTATTTTAATAAAATGTATCCTCCCACTTCCTTTTATACAAAATCCTGGGGTTTAAGTTATTTGAACTTGAACATAGCTGAGTATAATATTTTTTCAAAGTTCATTATTTTAAGACATCCTATTATTATTATTATTTTATGGTGACAAACTTATCTATATTATGAAGGTGAGATTGTGGAAACAATTTATAACATAGTATTGTGTCACTTGTCAACTGTGAGATAAGGGCACCCAGTAAACTTGTGTGACATAATTGATTATGACAGGCCTACCACAATTTCCAATCGCACGATGACACATTGGGATGATTGCATTTCCTAAAAGTACATAAATAGCAGTATGCAAATCAATTTATTGCCTTTTTCATTTTCAGATAAATTCTAGCAAATACACTTAAATTGACAGAAATGGAGAAACGACCAGGGGCGAAACATCCCAGGGAGAAATGATTTTCGGGGCAAAACTTACGTACAAATACTCTATCCTTGTTAATGCATTACAAATTACATGTATACCTATCGCTTTATATATCAAAGTAATCAAATTATACCATCAAATTCGTAAACGATACCTATTTACATATATACTCCGTATACCTATTACCGGGATATCCCTATGGGAATTTCCAAAAGACATAAATATCGTTCACATGTGCAAACAATTTTGTCAAATTCTATCCCTTCATTAACAAATTTTCTGCAGGCTGCAGTCAACTTTGGGTTCCATGCAATTACGTTGTTTTCAAAGGTTTATAAACTCAATTAAAGGTCCAAGTCTTGTAAAAGTTTGTTTTCATCAGTTACTTTAAATATGTAAAGAAAATATATTTAAAATTTTAGCAAATATAATGTAATATGACTGAAGTTTCGTAGAGGGTGACAGTGTGTATTGTCAACCTGAGGCAACACTGTCGACCGACAGTGTTTATTGAGGGTTGACGAGTCGCACTGTCACCCTCAAGGAAGTCAATATTTATTTTATTATACCGAACAATCCGGTATCATTTGCGTATCGGGCAATATAGCTGCAGCGGGCGACAAATCAAATTGTTGCTCGCTGCATTTTATATGCTAAAGTGAGGTATAATATTATCATTTGTTTAAACCTGAAAATGATTTGCCTGAATTCTGATAGGATGATATTCAGATTCACGGTAATAGGTGTATTGCCAGAATATAGATGGCTAATGACATGCACAATTTGTTGGCACAACAGTTGTTTAAACTTGTGATTTTTTTAAATAAATTTGAATTATTTTGATAGACGAAGGTTTTATTGTTATAATAAGCCAGCATTATGTATTTATTTATTTTTGGTTATATGTTGCAAGCCAGAAGGAAAATTAAATTCCCGGTAAATGGTATACCCAGTCTACATGTCGATCGCATTTTTTTTGCCATGTTATTATCACGTGACCTTGAATGTTTTTTGGTCGCATTCGATTTGATTTTCCGTATATAAGACACCGCAAGACATGTCAACACACAAAGGACTCCACATTTCAAATCCTGCAAACGTGCATCCAAATATATTTTAGTTGTATACAGAAGCATGCATTATTCTGCAACAACACATTCGTTAAATATCTAATTGCCACGAAAAACATATGCAGTACCTTTAAAAAAAATATTGCATCTTATCAACACTTCAACACGGGGTTGCCATAAACATTGAAATGTCAATGTCAGTGTTATTTGTGGCCATACACTACTTCTGTGACGAAACTTAATGATGTTGATCCTTGGTTCGTCACCGTACCCACACCTAGATATTTTATTTTTTAGACACAGCCAAGGTCGAATACAGTACATCGAATTCACACTGTTAACATGATAAAATGCAAAGATCTATAAATAAATGTATAGAGATGACCTCTATGCAGGAGGGAAAAATAAAAGTGATAAATATGGGCATCGGGAAAATAATAAAAATAGTAAGATTTTTAAAATATGTTTATTTTTACTTATTCTATGATTTCGATTACAACAAAGATCTATTTAATAGATCTCGGATTACAATCGTTCTTCTTTATTGTCTTGTAGTGTTTAAAGCTGCTAGGGAAATGACTAAATACAAAATGTTTCAATTTTAGTAAATAATATGTATATAGATACAACTGACTGAAATAGCATTGTAGACACAAACCGGTGAACACAATTTTGAAACACCCTGATTTGATGAAACATTTAATTTAGCGACGACGACGCACAAATTATGGCACTTTTTTTCCAACCATAATTATGATAAACATTTTTGTAATAATTTATGACATCATTTATATGTCAAAATACACAAAGATGTGACGTTTAAGCGTATCTCGCGCGATTTTACTTATTTATTGTCCACAAGCCTAAAAATGTGTTGATATAGGTGAATGATCGAATATTTATTTCACCAGTGGTCAAATAAAATTATATTTCCACTCGTGGCTACGCCACTCGTAGTTATTTTTATACGACCACTCGTGAAATAAAATTCTATCATTAACCGAAATCTACAAATATCCTCTATGTCATCGTTATTTGAAATATGCTAAATTTGCCCTGACGGTTGACCATTCATTTAGGATAAATAGCATACATGTCTATTTGACTTTCAGCTGCGTTATTATTTTTTTATGAATTAGATAAAGCATATGGAAGGAGCATATGGAAGGAGCATATGTTATTATAATTTTATTCTTACAAACGCTTTCATGAAGTACCTGAGTAAAATTGAGTATTGCTTGGACAAATTTCTCGACGAAAATGTATTATTTACATTTTTGCCAACGCTTGCAGCACGTTTTAAAACGACAAATGATTCAATTAATTGCTACTTACCGTAAAAATGACTGGCTTCTGAGTCAACATCGGTATTCGCTCATGTGTTTAGCCTTACATGTTTCAGAAATATGTAGTGAATAATTTCAAAATAGCACAGTAGCAGACGCTGATATACAGATGCGTAGCCGCTATGAGTAGCGTAATGTGTGTATACATATGATGTGACCATAGTATTAATAATGCTGAATTGTCTATTTCAAACCTTCACTAATCAAAATCAAATAGCTGTTTAAAATATTACTGTATCATATTTAATCGTTTGTTTTGCGACTCTGACTTACATAACTTAACTTGGTCATATGTTGTTATATTTGCAAGATATTAAATCATTTGCCTTCATTTGCCTTCTTCATAGATATATTACGGCGCCCTTCAGTTGATATAATTTCTTGTTGCTTTTATGGTATTGTCTGTGAAGGAATGAAAACGAACGCAGCCTCATTCTATAAATAGCGAACGCGTCGCTGACCTACTAATTGAATGTTCGTAATACCGGAAGCAGCAGTTGTCTTCCTGAAATTGTGGCAGAGACCCTTGTGTTTCACTTCTGGGTCACATGACTGCAAAATGGCGCATTGTACGACCTATGGTTATAGTTAAAAGGCCATTGTTACCTTGATAAAGGACTAGGTATATATATAAATGCCATGTATTCGCTAGTGTTCGTAAACAGTCCATATAAGGCTTATAATAAGCTATGTTATAAACTATAGTTTCGACGATTATTTGATGGGCTAATTTGACTGTACTCAGACTGTAGCCCGTGTAGATCTAGCCGGCTAGCTCAGTTGGTAGAGCGCTGGACTACAATCCGAGGATCGCGGGCTTGATTCCCAGCCGGCCACATAACTTGTGTGTGGGATTGGTCATGAAATTATTTCAACGGCCATTCTCCCCCTACCTCTGATTCAAGTAGGGCAGTTATCAGTTACTGGCATAAGTATGTGCACTCAGTACTGGTAAACCAGCTTACCCAGGAAAAGTGTTAGTAGGTTAACTGACCGCCGTTATATGGACTGAAATACTGTTGAATATGGCGAAAAATCCAAAAACTAAAAAAGATCTACTAGTTATGAGATCACAAGTGTGTTGTGATGAACTGTTATCATATATGTTTCTTGATAATTAATTAAGAATAAAGAATATGCATGGAACAGTTCTGATCTTAAAAGGCTGTTAGTTTGAATTGTGCAGTACTTAGAGTTCACCAACGCTAATTTTAGCATTGTCTATTTAAAACAATTTATTAATGGCATAAGCAGCATTGGAACCTGGCTCATTTGCATATGCACAAGTATTATTTATTGAGTCTAAGTCCATTCTTTTTTTTATGTATTACAGATTACAGTTTGTAACTATGTGTTTTTTGTTGTAGTAGTTTTTTTTGTTTGTTTTTTAAATATTTCTGACATCTTGTTTGACAGTATGTTTAATACCCTACATCTTTTTCCTACTGTCCTCTATTTTTTGTTTTTCATGAATTATATGTAATGCAGTTCTTTGTGGTATTATATATTTGATACTCGATCATTTTGTTGTGATTTTGTATTCCGACTGAATTAAATAATTTATTTTGTTACACCTCACCTGACCGCTCTGTGTAATTTGTCTATAGACAAAAAGTTATATCCCAGGGTAATATTTTGTCATATCACCCTCGTGCGGAGCTATAAATAGAACAGCAATTTTTTTTTTCAGACAAAAAAAAATTGAATGACTATGCAACTTTTACCTCCACAGTGCTGACCTCGATCCACTGCATTTTACAATTAATATCCAGCTACAAGCATTTGTAATTCCTTTATGTATCCACAAAGCTTTTAATAACATTTTTTATTTCAATTTTTCATGTGAACTGTGCTAACCAGAAACGCGATGTGTTTTCAAAATTGCCATTACTGGTCAGAATGCATCTTTCAATTCGTATTTTCTTTCCAAACCTGTATCCGATTATCAATATTGGCGTCCAAAATAATTTTATACATCACCGATGCATGGTTTCTTTAGTTCTGTGTTTAAACACGACACAACACAACCCTATGTAATAATATCAGTCCATTGACAACTGGTTTGTGTCGTCACTGCACAATTTGTTTACAGATTATGCCACACATTTATCCGTTATGTGATCTGAATATCCATTTAACACTTTCCATCAACTGTATATTATTCCTTTTTGAATCACACGATAACGTTCGCCTGTATTTCTCCATGTTTATAACCGATTGAATCTGATGCGCTGTAGAAATTTCGTATCCATCACGCCATCTTTAAAATCGACACGTCTAAATATAGCAGTACACAATCAATGGTCATGCTGGTAAAAGGTTAAGGTCATGTCTGCGAAGCATTGGAAAGTACGGAAGGCTGATTCTGCAATGTTTTAACTAAATAACTATTGTATTGTGAAATGGTCATGTCCAGCCTCCGCTTGCGTAGCATTTATTAATATAGTCTACATTAAAGTTATGGTGAAACAAAATCACGATGCTTATTATTTCAAAGTGTTATACGAATTGTTCAGTTTTAATAAAATATATAACACATGGCTGAGAGGGTGATATAAATAATATCAAAACTTGATAAGTCATATCAGCAGTGGCGTTAACATTTCTCGGGTTGATATTATTTTATATCGCCGTCTCAGCCATGTGTTATTTATATAATTTGTTATATCAATACTATAACTGGCTGTATAAATTAATATATATTGTATGTTTATGTTTACTGATATATTTCCTATGTTTTTGTGATTTTGTTATTATTGAAAAATTGTAACTGTTATTGTTATTGTTGTTGAAAAATTGTAACTGTTATTGTTGTGTAGGAAAAATACTTTATGGCTAATGTTTTTACTTGTTATATACAAGCCGACGTAAAATAAAGTTTCTTGTATCTTGTATCATGTACATAAGTCTAAGAATGGTAAATACTGGACAGGGGAAAATCAAGGTCATACTGGGAATAATGAAAACATAAAAATACAAGAAAACTATAATTTTACCAAGATTTCTATTTTATCTCATTTATCACCCAATAAACAAACATTCTACATATCATTTTTGCAAAGTTTTTTTCTGACCCAAATTAGATTATTTGAAGACATTGAAACTATATATTATAGATAGAAGCATTTGACTCAAATTACTGTCGATTATTTATTTACTTAACAAAGCTTGTTATATAATAAGTATATGTTTTAATTTACATATTATTATGCACAAATACAGGTATAATATAGTCTGGGCATCATAATAAGTTGGTAATAACCAGAGCAATTGACCATATGTTTTTAAGCTGGTGTTCTTGTTATTTCAGGTATCAACCATATGAATGCGTCGAGAGAATATTTATACAGAAATGTTGCTGTCAGTGGAAGGACCAAGCTGTCATCTGGTGCCATAAACCATGAAAGTTTCATAACATGATTTCCACATTTAAAAGCACATTCAGCTTCAGGGTGGCAATTTACACATGAAAACATGGAAAAGGTAAGAAAACTTGGAATCTGACAATTTTGAAACAAAAAATGTGGAAAAAGAGAATTTAACCAAAAGTAAAAGTAAAAAGTGAAATTTGTTAGTAAAATAAAGCTAAACCAAATTGCTCAAGGATGCTTTCTTGTCTAAGCATTAAGAAATAAGAAATTAACAACACATTTACTTATTAAACATTATTTTCCGTATTAGCAAAAATTCACATCTTGAATGGTGGAGACACTTCATTTATATATTTAAATACTGTAGTGTAAAGCATACAATACATTTACACCAGTAATTATTGTCAGGGAAAATCACATTTGGATAATTCCAGTCAGGAAGTTTCAGAAAAAAATTCTTTGGAATGTCAAGGGTCACCATGAGCTAGACTAGTGCTTAATTATCATATAAAATATCAACTAACTAAACAATTAAATAAAACAATCACTTCATATAAGGGTAGTACTTACTGTAATTCTCTTTTGTTTGTTTATTTGATCAAGTTACATTTTCTGTATTAACCTGCACTTTGCATAATCATGTATGCATGTTCACACCAAATCAAGTACTTGTATATGTCAGGAAACAACTTAAAGTACATGTACATGCAGAATGCAGTGACTTCTAAGATAACAACCGTCTCTATCAGCCCTACATATGCACTTTACTCTAGCAGGTATAAGTTTGTAATAGGTTTCAGTTTACATATTATCTTATCAGCATGTACTCGTTGTAAAACATTAATTTGAATATCTAGATCACATTTCAAGTGTAATTAAATCCACTTAATTTTGCAAAGATATATGTTACCATATTTTTTACTGCATGTATAAGTGGTTTCAGACAGCAATGTTTTGTTGAATTTCAGCTTTATTACATGCATCATGTTTCTTTGTGGTTTAATATTACAGATCAATAGTTGTATGTTTTATGTAATGTCTCGCTCTATAGGCATGCATTTAAATGTAAATGACTTGTTAAAGGGGCGCATCAACTGTAGGTCAACAACAAATTAAAAAAAATAATATTGAAGCATTGTTAATGCCATAATCTTGTTTATGTAAGCAATTGGAAAACGTATATTATTTCATTATATAAACAATTGCTCTGCTCCCAATGACTCTTTTGTGGGCACATGAAAAGTGGATGTAGTAGTAAAGATCGATATGAATGAAATATACATGATCATTATTCGAATGCGATATATCATGTGTTATTATGAATACAGGTGTATACTGTACTAATTAATGTAAGTTACAAATACAGTTGACTGTAGTTAACTGCCTTTAAAACAATGCTGTTATAAAACAGTTTAATCTATGTTTGGTGTCTTATTATAACTTCAATTAATAGTGTGTTGATTATATCGTCACGACTCGAATGATCAATCATATATCTGATATAAGAGGAAAGTATGTTATTTAAATAATTGTCCATAATTTTACAAACAATGTTGATGTGCTCCTTTAACTTCTATGTCTGTCCCAATAATAGTGGAGACATGCTGACATTGCCAAGTGTGTCTGTCTAAATATATGTTTGAATTCCTCGCAAAGTTCTATAACACATTTAACCAATGGGATCCCAAGAAACTTCAAATAAATATTGCTTTGAGATTAAACTTCTTAAGTAACCTTGGATAAATATCAACTTACTGAATTTTAGAGTTCAAGGCTATCTCATAGGCATTAACGTAAAATATTTAAATGGCAGTATTCCAATAAATATGGTATTTGGCCAGAAACAAATATCGTTTGTCGCATAATTACTTGACAGCTACATTCTCTTGATGTCATTTTTATGATATTTTAAAATTCAAGAGCCATTAAGTCTGAAGAGTGAGTCTGCTGAAATTGAAGTAACAACCAACTGAACAGTACAGGAAATCTGAATCATTATTTACTGAAAAAATCACTGTGTTGAAAACACTTATTTGTAAATGTTGTTTGTTATTTGGTTACACTCATCATAATAAGATTGAAAAAAGTACCTAATTGCACTGGAATAATTTGGATATTAATTTGGTCGGGAGCAATACAAAATAAAGCATCCTCATTCATAATTGTTTATGAACAATATTTATTAAATGATTTTATGTACAACCATATTTTCATTCATGCTTGTGATGTAAACTGTAGATTAAGTAGTTTGAGAATCTTTATGGAGTTTCTTCCCTTTGTTAGCTCGACTATTCGAAGAATAGGTGAGCTTTCCTACTACCCCCGGCGTTGGCGTCCGCGTCTGAATTTGGTTAAAGTTTTTATTCAAAAGTATTGTAACTTCAAAACTACGTAAGTTATTCACTTGAACATTTGAATATACCTTTGTCATCAACTCCAGTGTCATGGGCAACATTCCATATAACTCTGTTTTGTATTTATCAGAGTTATGCCCCCTTTTCACATAGATTTTCTGGTTAAAGTTTATATTCAAAATGTTTGTAACTTCAGAACTACACAAGGTATTCACTTTAAAATAGGAACATACCTTTGTCACCAACTCCAGTGTCACGGCCAACCTCCCAATAACTATGTTTTGCATTTTGACAGAGTTATGCCCCTTTTTCCCTTAGATTTCCTGGTTAAAGTTTATATTTAAAACTCTTATAATTTCAAAACTACAAAAGTTATTAACTACGTAAGTATGAAACTTGGAATAATTGTGATAACTCAGTTTTGTATTTCAACAAATGTGTGCCCTTTCCACTTTTCAAGCTGAAATACTTCGAAAGTTCGAGCGCACTGTCCTTGAGACAGCTCTTGTTTAATTTTATTGTGCCAAGTGTAACCTGTATCATAAAGTTTCTTTGGAGGCATTCATCACTTGCAGAAACAGCTCCTTATTGCTTAAAATTTAATTGAGTTATTATCATTTATTTTTATTCGTGATATAATTACTGTGAAGCTAAATTAACAGGGATTAACATCAAATAATTATATAACCAAACTCTGTCAAAAACACACACCACTGATTGTATGTATTTTTTAAACCCACAAAAATAACACAAACGGTAAAAATGAAAACACACACACACAGGATTTAATACATTATCGCTCTGAATTTAAAGCAAATATTTATTCTCTAATGTTGATATATAGATTGGTAAATAAGCTCATGCTTTTTCTACTTAATGTAATCCGATATGATATTAAGAGTTGCATGTCTTTCAATATTTTAGCCTGTAATGTCGTTGTATGTTATAAAAATTCAGAAACACAGTGATATATTTCACAGTTTGAATGAAAGTATTTAATATGTAGATGCATACGTACGCTACATAGTTGGGAGAGATAAACATGTTATCGCTCTAAACAAACATAATAGGCTGGGTTTACTTTTTATTTACATATTTATAAGTAAACTGTAACTGACAACTGTATGAGATCACAATAATGGATCAAAGCAGCATTGTGTTGTGAAATGCAAATAATCTGTTGGACCTTTAAGTAAATTATAACCTCTGATAATTAGATGATATGTGTTTAGATGTTCATCTGTTTGTAAATGTGATATGTAATAATCATTAAATGTTTTTTTTTAAACTTTCAGAGAAAAAAAAATTGTATCAAGGGTAAAGGAGAACTGAATTGGTTTAGCTTGACATGTTATATAAATACAACAAACAATACCTTACGATGTTAAACTTTGTTTTATACGTCTGTGTTTCACACTGTTTTTCTCCATGAACACATCTTATTTGTCTATTTTTATGGCCCCCAAATTGGGGCATTTAGTAATTGCACCGTCCGTCATGTGGGTCTGTCTGTCTAGATTTTCTGTTCAGCTCCTTGACGTTAAAATGCTTGGAAGGATTTTAATGTAACTTCAGATTATTATTTTCCATGACCAGATGATGTGTCACGTACACCACCTCATTGCCTCAAAGGGTCAAGGTTTCAGTTCAATGACAAAAGTCAAATTTATTTCTGGAGCCTTATATTATCTGGCATGGAGAGATTGTAAAGGACATGACAATCATGAGATGTCATGCTTAACCAGGCATGTAGCTTAAAGGCCAGTGTCACACTTTGAGGTCAAAGGTCAAATATAAATACCTCCACCCATTTTATGTTTCCGTTCCGTAGCTTCTAAATGCAAGTAAGGATTTTCATATTATTAGATTACTATTCCCCATGACTAGATGATGTATCGCATGCGTGACCCATGGATTGTCTTGACAAAGGTCAAGGTCAAAAATTTGTCTGGATCATGTTATTTTCTGGCATGGAGGGATTTGTAAATACTTAGCAAAAATCATCATCAGTAGATCGTGTGTCGCGCGAGAGGAGATGGACTTTATTTTATAGGTCAAGGTAACACTTAGAGGCAAAAGGTCAAATATGAAATCTAAAATTTGTGTCCGGTCCACGTACCTTCATGCAAAAAGAGATTCTACTTTAAATTGATCACTATCTTGAGAGCTTGTGAATCAGGCAAGAACAAGGTCACATTTAAAAGTCAAATATAAGAATGAACTTTTTGTATGAAGCATACTTATGTCCAACATGGAAGGAGTAAAAAAAGGAGTGGTTATCATTATCATTATGAGACAGTGTGTTACCAGGAGCAGGTCTCTAGCTGAAAGGTCAAGTACTGTCTTCAAGGTCAGACTATTAGTTCAGGACATATATTGTACTCTTCTTTATGCATTTGAAGCCTATTTTCATCTCACGTGCGTCATTTTGTCACTCAACACATTGTTATATGTCAAAGCACTTAAACTGCAAACCTTATCCGTTTGACCTTATCCGTGTCAAAGCTCGTATTTATCACGATTAGTGATAGCTCCAGTAACATCTGCATGTCCAGACGATTATTATGTGATGCCTTTACTTTCGTACACTTATTTTTTTGACAAAGATTATCTTGAAATGACTTTTAGCAATCAAGTGCCTTCCTCAGACAAGCATATGCTTCGGGGCAATACGCCACATTATGTGACAAGGCTTGTTGACCGTTAAAGTTATGTGATATGTTCAAAATAGCTTAACAAGTGGGCTTCTGATTATGTAACATAATCATAAAATAAGTCAAATAAAAAAGAGTTGTATTATTTTAGCGTGTATTTTGTATCCCCAAAATGTCACAAGATTCCTGTGCGGATATTTGGGAGTGATTCTAGATTTAAACAAAATCAGTTAAATGTGCCACCATTGATTATATGGCGGATGTCTTGCTGAAACGCATGAATGCTGTTTGGATGAACTAGACTGTTTAATTAATGTTTCTACCGATCTTGACCACGCGGTTTCAAACGAGTGTAAGTATTGGTCAGATCTGTCAGCGTGCCCATGTTGCAGTCTAAGAAAACGAAACACCTAAGTCGAAAAAAGGGCCAAAAATTCAATTACATGTAAGACCCATGGCTGAGCTACGGTTCCGGCCGGTCCTACATACATGTACTCATCGCATCATTCGTAGAAGAATACTAAGTCTGAAAGCTATAGAAAGATGGACCTACACGGAAAATAATCACTAAACATTAATTTTATAAACCGAAAAATGGCCATAAATCAAAGCAAATCCATAACTGAGTTATTATTCCTCTCCTACACACTTATCACACTGAAAAGTATAACAAGTATCATGAAGTATGAAGGCTAAATGTTCAATTTTTCTAAAAACATAATCCATCTGAAATAACCAACACAAATATAGTATTCAGAAAAGTATAAAACAAAGAGCAGTGCATCTGCCGGGGCTAGTGTCTCACGGTTAGGATACTGACCGGACCACTGAATTTCGAGGTGTTAAGAAAATGTCCGGGGGTATAAAAAGAATGTAAACAGTACGTATAGCTTTTATAATTCCTACTGGTAATGACATTGGCCGATGTCTGAAAATGAACAGCTAGTCACCAACGGACATCTTAACACCTCGAAATGCGTTGGTTCGGCGAGTCTCTTAACTGTGTATCTACGACATACGGATCAAAAGTCGATATCAAGCTTACCACAAGGCCAGACGGTCGAGACAGATTTGTGTTTATTAACGAGTTTATTAACGAAAAGCTTTACTATCGCTTATTAATATTTTATTCATTTTAATTGATAGTATTCATTAACTAAAACAATTTTAAATATACTGCTGTGTCTGAAGTGTTATTTAGTGTCTATTATGATATACTTTTGTTTTTGAAATACGCGACAGATTAAACAAAAAATGTTTTTAAAACAGACAATCGGCGTTGAAATTAATGTCATTTAAAAATTACCTTAACAGACGGCCAAGATGATCGGTTACGTGACTTCTCAGACCCCAGATTTGTTTGTCCCCACCAATTTAAGGAGACTTGTTGGACCCCAGATTTTTCGGATGCTATAAGAAAACTTATCGGACCCAAAAGTTAATTTGAGATAAATTTATTAATTTAAAAATTAAATAAAATTATCATTAATTTCTATGCCGTGAATAAACCAATCATACAGCTCCATGTTTCCACCATTGATATATGAATAACCAAAATAATTTAGGTTAACATAAGTGTTATCTGAAGTTGTGAAGCCAATTTAACACATTAACAATGTAAGAAAATAATTTCGGGAATGAATTATAATTATTGTGTCTCAGACGAGTCTATATAGGTATTTATAGTACCCGTAATATACCATTCATTTTAGTTATCTAATATAATAACGATCTGTTCAAGTCAAATAAGCATTTATACTGTGTTTCCCAATAAAAAGCAATAGTCAGGGAACATTCTGCGATTTTTGAAATGTAAAGACTTTATTTTTGATAACGCAAACATAAAAATTCATTAGACTATGACGATTTTAAATTATATCAGTAGAAATAAGATATATCACGGTCCCTGTGTATAATTAGTATTGCAAATGGTGTATTCATGCTACGCAAATAACAATTCGACGTATTCTGAATCTTCTTTCATAACAGTTTATCTATAGAAAATGTAGCATCTTTTAACAGTTTAAATAACATCTACTGGAGAAGTTGGTAGAAAGATGCAATTGTAAATAATCCTTAATATATCGTAACTACAATTTTAATTCACATAAACAGTAAGTTTATAAATATAAATTCCCCAATTTTTGAAATTTTTAGGTTTATGACTCTCTGAAAGCTATTATTGATGCATGTACGAGTATATTAATACGGCTATACAACGGTTGCTAGCTACCCGCGCTATTTTTAGAATGACACTACTGTTTCTGGAATGTGTTGAACTCGCTAGAATCAATGGGCTACATGGAACGGCAACTCTGTGAATGAGATTTATGAATGGGAACATTGCACAATTTCTATTTATCGAGCGTACCGCTTATAATGTAGGCTAAACAAAATAGTTATTTCGTTACGTGAATGAATATAGCATTCTGTTTATGGCATACAATGAGAAAATACGTTCATAATAAGCCTCAGTTCTAGAGTATATGTCGAGGATATGTTTATAACTTTAGTTTAACCGCTTATGTAAACAATTATGTAAAATTTATTCCCCGAAAGTATGCAACAATAATTGGTAGACATTAAATGATTCTTGTTGTTTGCATTCCCTAAAATTATAAAATTTGCCAAAATATATTGGCATATAATTTTCCCGCTGCATAATTATCGCAAGAAATCTAGGTCAAAAGTGATCTTAGCTACGCCGAAAAAATATCAATTTGCCAATAACTTTGTAATAATTTCCCTTTAAGTGAGTACGGTTTGTGCAATTTTCCTACTACGCTATTGAAAACATGTAAGCAATGTTACGCCGTCTTTTTTATGAAAAGCATTCCATAACGCTATTTATAAAAAGATGGCCTGTTCTAAAAATAGAAGTATAATAAATGAACGAATAAATGACGGTCTCTAGTTAGGGTTTGCTAAAGTAACCAAATACCTTCCGCCCGGCCATCTTGATTCTCTGGTAATAAATGCGCAATTGCATAATAATAGGATTGTATGCAAACATAACATTGCTTTAGATTTTATTTAGCACTCATTTCGCTCCGGCAGTATTTGTTAACAGATCGGTAGTAAACGAGGACACTGGGCAATCGATGAAAATACACAACCGTTTTATTTAAACATGCCACGTTGTTTATTTTCTTTCCCAAATGCTTTGTGTTTTGATTTAAGGTTAATTTCGCATAAATGTATCCAATGACGCAGGGGAAAATCCATTCCTTCTTTGTTTAGCCTATTCAACAGCTTTTCTAACATCATCTACGTTAGACTCGTTTACATAGTTTTAAATTATTATGTAGATTTGAAATAAAAAAATTAAATGTCTAATATAATAGAAATATTATTTTGTTATTTCTGCCTCTTTCCTAGTATAGTATTTAAATGTAACGTATTATGGTTCACAACTTTGGAAGTTCTTATTCTCAAATAATGACATATTCTGGTACATCACTAAATTAAGTAATTCTGTTTTAACATAAATCAACATCGACATAATTATGATACACCACCTGAAGTAATCCTTTAAAAAATCATATCCTGGTATGTGATGTTACTATTTTTAGCAACAAAAACCACATACTGACAAAATGACAACAAACCAACCATGTCATTCAAGGAGCTTCATTTCTCATCTTGCATGGTGAACTTGGATCAGATTGATTGCTAGGTTAAAATTGGGGACAGGTTTGAATATAATACAAACAAAAACAAATGCTTATCAGGCTACTTAGTTATGGCGTATATAGTGTATAGTGTGTATTGAAAAAAACAACAACTGCGATATGCTGTACACTATGTTTACTTTTTAATCGTGTTTGTATAGTAATCCAGTTTTTATTTGAAGGTTGAATGCATATATAAACTATGGTTACATTTCAAGATATAGTTTTATGATTAATTTAATCGTCGTTTCATAAAATATTATCATACCAACACAAGCGCCTGTTAACTGTTATTTTAGCCTGTTCTAAATTTGGTGTTTGCTTAAGAAAACACATTTGTTCAATAGACGATGCACATGTCTCCCAATTAGACGGGGCCCTATCAAGCCCTGTTGTCAAAAGATGTTAACAGACGTGTCAAACTAGCAAATTGTCATAACATGCCAGTGTCTAGCCCCAGTAAAAGTCGATGTATTACTACATAAACTGCAGTTTAGTTTATCTGACACGTAACTAGGTCACTGAGTCAAATAAAATATATATTATTCTTAACACTCTACGACATTTTCTATCAGATCAGGTTGAAATTTGGTCACAGTGTTGTTCTCCATAAAATCTAGTTATGATCAAAAATCGGTCATCTGCGGTACAAGACTAGGTCGAAGTTTTTTGGTCAAATTTTTTCAAAGCTATCAAATACATTACATTGAAACTCAAGATACATGTTTATGGTGCTGACCTCATTCTACATAAAAGAGAAGGTAACTTTCTCACGGATTTTGTCGGAGTTATTACCCTGTTTTCAACTTTAAAATTTCGCTTTAGTTTAACTTGCTCAATACCTGTATGAAGAATTGACTTGAAACTCACTTGATCACGGTGATGAACTTATTTTGTAGACAAGAGGGGGTAACTCTGTCAAGGATTTTGTTTGTATAATTGCCCTTTTTCAAATATCACAATATCTTGAAGGTATTGACTTGAAACTCTAAATATTTGATATCACAGTGATGAACCCATTTTGAGACAATATGGGGTAACTATATCAAGGCGTTTGGTGGAATCATTGCCCTATTTAACTAAGAACTTTGAGTAAAGGTCAAATGTATGAATATTTATGATAGGTGTTGACTTGAAATTCAACTTCATCACAGTGATGAACCCATTATACTTACAAAAGGAACCAGTGACTTCCGTAGCAACCAGTGGCTTCCTCTAGCAACAGTTCAACAGTTTAACCATTCTATGATCTCAATAGCAACCAGTGACTTCCTTTCAACCAATGACTTAATTAGCAATAACTAACTGACCTTAGCAACAAGTAACTCCTCCTAGCAACACTTGATTCCCTTAGCAACCCATTACTTCCTTAGCAACTAGTGACTTCCTTGACAACCAGTGACTTCCTTGGCATCAATTTTCTCCCCTTAGTAACCAGTCACTTCACCTAGCAAAAACAATATTTCCTCAGAACCCATGACTTCCTTAGCTACTGTGAACTTTCTTGGCAACGTACGATTTCCTTGTCAATGACTTACTGCCTTTAGCAACCAGTCACGTCCTAAGTAACCAGTGACCTCACCTTGCAACGCTTGATTTCCTTAGCAACCCATTACTTTCTTAGGAACTTGTAACTTCCTTGGCAACCAATGGTTTCTTTAGCAACTAATGACTTCCTTGGCAACCAATGACTTCCTAAGCAACATCTTATTTAACTTAGCATACACTGATTTTTCCAAGCAGCAGTTGATTTCCTTAGCAACTTACTTATACTAACTTGAATATTTAACGTATTAAGGGTTTTGTAGAACTATTATTTACAAGCCCGGATACTAGCAAGTACAAGCCAGAGTACTATCAAAGTCTGGAAAGTCAACACACCTGGGCACGAAGTGCTCTGTGAGCCATTTGTAAGGGGTACCTGTCCGGCGCTGTCAATCGTCCGTAATCTGTCCGCAGTTGGATTGAAAATATAAACGATGTACAAGATCAGTGTTAATTTGTCATGCAATCGTGACTTAACCAATAATATGGTTAGCTATTTGTGTCATTACGGCCTTTTTGTTAATCTTTTCAGGTTGGAAGTTTGTCAGATGTAGATTTTTGCGATGAAATCTGGGTCCACATCGAATATAGGTCATATGGGATGAAAAGGTAGGTCACTAGGGCATCTGATATGAAATTATATTTGTTGCATTTTATAAGCTTCATATTGCAGCTCATTATGTTGAAACTGCCAGATAGATTGCCTTGTAATGTTCATATCCGTTGTTAGTTGGGTTAATTTTGTATAGGCGATGTGGGATGAAAATATATTGATATGTGAGATAATCTGTACGTATGTGTCACTCTGGAAGCGTAATAGTTAACTGATGAGGACGAGTCTTAATCCAAATGATTTTGATGATGCGGTCTATGACAATTTCGAATACATCTATGTGCCATGTAGGTTGCTTGGTCACTTAGATTTGACGTGACTGTTATTTATAGAATAGGAATTCGTGACGTAACACATCGGAATTCATCATGAAATTAATTTATATATCATAATGATTAGTTTTTATCGCCGTAAAACGTGCACCATTTCTGGGACAGTAGCACATCGTCTTTTATAATACCTCGTCAATGAGTATACAACCGGCAACAGTCCGTATAGGTGGCACTTAACAGTTTTATATTTCTTTTAAATACTCGCCACTGTAATAGTTTGCCGCTCTGTGACCTTCTTTTCAGTAGTGAATGTAAGTGCTTGAATTTCGAAATGAAGTTGGTTTTTTATTAAATAAGAAAACGCGAACAATTCCAACCCACTTGGTGTTTCTGATCTTGCATTAGGAAAGATTATAATTCCTAGCTATACACCTACATGTAGTACCATAACCAGAATAAAGGAAGAAATTGATGAAAATGATCCTTCTAAGCAAGTTATTAATGGTCATAAAAATTATTAATAATCAAACGGTTGAAGTACACGTATTAGCTAATTTCTAGATATTAATCCAAGAAATCCGATCCACAGAAATTCAGAAAATGTTTTGTTTGTTTTCAGATATGGAGGTTATCATAGTTTAGACGGCGGTTTGAACTTCGATCAGTTGTATCCGAGCCCACTACCATTATGACTTACGTATGCATCATTTTAATGGATTTTAATATTCTTTAGTACCCGAGGCGAATAACTCACCAGTGTAATAGGTTGAGATTAATATTAACATAACACGCTCATTTCTTGAGCGCCTTATGTTGCCTATAATTGCGTCCATGAGAAATGTCAAGTATACATACAGGAATAGAAATTGTAATGACGACTAGTGCCGGTGTTTTTAACAGAATGGTGATTTGTTTTATCTAACTATGCAAGATGAAAGTGTGTTGTAAACGCGAATTCGCATTGAGGTATTTTTAGGCGCTCTTCGTTATGTGCTGCTAGAATAGCACTGTTATACAACTACATGTATTCCTTGCTGCCCCCAAACTCTCTGACTGACGTTGTAGTGCTTATACGAAATCCATTTCTATCTAAAAAAAAACTGAACACAACGGGACGATTAGTACATGTTGCAACTGTTGAAGGAAAGATAAATTTATATTTAGGTAATTAGGTAACATTCAAATAGTAACTGTTCTTCTATTATCATATTGCTGATCAACTCGGTTTAAAATTAATATTAATTATATCTCCAATGTTGCTATAATCTTCAGTATAAATGCGGAGCATGCATTGACTGTTGAGTGATTACCAAGCAACACTAAAAGCGCTGACACGTAATATGGCGTTCTTGATCAATACGGTAAGACAACACAAATACTGACACTATATGTCCTACATATTATTAACTACCAATATAACACAGTGCGTTTAGATATCCAAAGTAGAAACAAACGCAACACATATTAACCATGTAAAGTTTTCAACAGAAATCAGTGTCACTGGTAGCAAACAGGTCAATGGAAATCAGTGTCACTGTGACATATTAAGATACTCTATATCGTATGTATATTGCATATACTATTATTATGAACAAACACATGTATTACAGCAAATAACTTGAATGAATATTGTTTATACGACGTAAGTAACTGAATAAGCAGTGTTCGCAATAACCCACTTGCACGAAACCCTGGAGCCAGTGGTAAAAGTTGATATTATGACATGTCTGTTGGAATGGGCAAGATCAAGAAATTCAGTAATGAACATTAAAGGGACCTGTTCAAAGATTGGCGAAATTTTAAAATTATTTGTCACTGTTTTCAAAAATAAAAGAATAAAAGGAGCGATATAACACTGAGGACATAGAAATTGACTGTAAATACCGTCGCGTTAATGAGTAATCATCGGTTGAAATTGATAAAATTATCAAGCGTATGTAACGCTTAACGATGGAAATAGTTTGGAGTTTTTCTATTGTTTACGTTAAAATCGTTTACTACACGTAGATCACTTACAAAAAGTAAAAAATTCAGAGTAAATATATAAGTCGGAATGGCCGAGTGGTTAAAGCGATCAGAGTTAATATAACAGTCGGAATGACCGAATGGTTAAAGCGATCAGATTTAATATATAAGTCGGAATGGCCGAGTGGTTAAAGCTGTCAGAGTTAATATATAAGTCGGAATGGCCGAGTGGTTAAAGCGATAGCCTTTTGATCTCTAGGACTGGGGTTCGAACCCCGGTGGGAGCAACTGTTTTATTTTATTTTCTTTCTTTTATGAGTTTTGTTTTCTTATTATACGAGAACTTTTAGTTCAAAGGCTTAAATCTGCCAAGTTAAGACATTTAATGGCATTCTGCAAAAAAGAAATGCAAAAATATGTGAACAAGTCCCTTTAAAACAACAAAATAATATATTTGTATTGTTTCAAACTGTGGTACATACTGTCTAAATGTTGTGAAATATTATAATAGCAATCTGGATAGTTTTATTGCATGCCACTAAAAACTATGTTCTAGATTTTATTCGAATTAGTTCAAAGTAGATTCGGGCAAGTCGCAATGCTTTTGCTTGCGCACAACCAGGCAAGTCGAACGAAACATTACTGCGAAGACTGGTTCAAGCAGTACTTGTATATTATTAAATTAATATTGTAATTAAATACTTGGTATAACTGTTTCACATTTCAACAAATGTCAATTGATAACTCTTTAACTTTTAGTCAGAAGGTCGACAAGATGTGCACATTCATATAGATTAACAAAAGAAAAACGTATTAGAACTATTCTGCATGAATATAACATCAGTGTTGATTAATTTCAGGTTCACCTAAGCCTTATTTTTGCTGTAATGATACTAGGCAAGTATTGTTTGATTAAATAACTTTTCTACACCACGGCGTTAAAACGAATCGGTAACCTGTCTGTTAAAATAGCCCAAAATGCACCCTGTCCGTTAGAAATCATCTCTAAGAACAACTAGTAAGTCACTTTCTTGTCAAAATATCGCTTACTGTCGCCAAAAAATCTGAGATATTTTGGTTTCACGGAACATTTTGGACATAGTACTGCTATTTCAGTAAAGTATTCACACAATTACATGATATATTTCCAATAGTACTGCTATTTCAGTAAAGTATTCACACAATTACATGATATATTTCCAATTCATAGTGAAAATTGTTGCTACCTTTGGTTGCCGTGTGCAAATTTTCGTAATATTTTTCATCGTTATTCTCGTTGTGTTATTAAAGCATTTGTTAAAATATATACAACGCTGTTACATACATGAAACATGCTAATACGTTTTGCTTGCTATTGCTATATTCGCATATTTTGTACTTGCATACACCAAAACCGTCTTAATTTAAGGGAGAGGCTGCATGTTTGGCTATTTTTTACAGAGACGTTACCGAATCGTTTTAACGCCGTGTACAATTTAAGAAATTCAACAGACCAATCATAAACAACGATCACAGTTGAGTGCATGCAACTGTGTGTTAATCTTTCCTTAATATTTTAAGCTATAGAGATACAACTGACTAAACGTCTGTTTTTATGTGTTACGTTTTGAGCAGTATAGTCTAACATGGAATGTCATACTAACGGTTAGATACTTTATCTAAACGGTTTAACTACAAGACAAAAGCATGCGTTTTGTCAATGTTTGCATAACACATACTATTTAAGTTCAGAACAAATATCTAATACATTTTAAAATAGAAAACAAATTATTTGCAATAAATACAAAACAATCTTTGACAGAAATTACATTATTCGAGTACTGCCTACCAAAACAGTTTTTAAAAGCTTGTATACGGTATTGTTAGCTCATATGAGTACAGAGTGCTACGATATTGTTAGCTCATATGAGTACGGAGTGCTAAACGGTGAGCTACATCTATTGTGTTCAGTCACCGTCCGTCGTCCGCCGTACAGTGTCTTTCGTTGTTTACTGTCAACAATTACTTAAAACGACTTCTTATCTGAAACCGCTTGGATGACTTTTTCCAATCTGGGAAGGAATGTTCCATAGATGGTCCTTTACAAAATTCCTTCAATCGAATGCAAACTTTGAAAAGCTGCCTGGCAACTGAAGCATATACAACTTTAGAAACCTTCTTGTATTTCAAAATAGTTCTCACAGAAATGTTCTTTGGGTGACCCTATACCAAAGTCATTGGCATAATTTTGATTCGTCAAAAACATGGCCGCCGGGGGGGGGGGGGGCGGGGCTGTTTTTTCTTATAATATTATGGCTTTATAGACAACTTTGAATTTTGTTTCAGAAACAACTGACTATATTTCAAAATAATTTCACATAGGTGTTCTTTGGGTGACCCTCTTTCAAATCCCTTTAATCATTTTATTTGTTAAACACGGCGTCCAAGCGATAGGCATTTGTTATATGGATTTATAGAAAACATGAGATTGGATATCAAAATAATTTTAAACTAATGTTTCTTGGCTAGCCATTCACCAAATTCCTTCAGATGTTGATTCATTTGGACACCAGAGGGGGTAGTTTTTCTTATAGCTATTTATACAAATTTGAAAATTGCAAATGAAAACATGAGGTCGGGCCAATTTAAATTCTATAACGTCATATTACTTCGTTATTAAATGATATCGTACCGGTGCACATGCGTATCAGCGTACTACCGGTCGCGTGCTGTGCTGGATTGAAAAATCGTATTGCCGATTGTTTTGGAGAAATTTAACGTTATTTAACGTTATTTTTTTTTGTTTTAACTCTTTAATTCGTGCCACCAAACACGAATATATATAATTCTTACCACCAAATACGAATATTAGTGTTTGTTCGTCAAACAAACGCGAATGGAAAAGGAGGAGATACCCCACCCACTCCGGGTGAAAACGAATGTAAAAAACTTGCAAAGACACATACCAAGTCCAACCCATCAAAAGGCAAAATGCCTGCCAAAAAATCTGACAAAAAGAACGAAAGCGAGTTAAATGAGAGAATTCATGCAAAACCTTCAAAGTTCAATAAACAAATAGGATGGAGTGCTCGATAAAGTTTGTGGAAGGCTGACTAGTTTGGAGGAATATTATCAGTGTGACGATTATGGGGAGTATGGATTAGAATGTAAAGTAGGGGAATTACCTGAACCCCTTACTCAGAGAGTGGACCCGCCAGTGTCAGTCTCAAAGGCAAATTACCAATCATCGACTAGATTTTCTTATTTGTCTAAACAGTTCCAAATGCATGAATATACCGATGCTGACATTGAGCACACCTTGGCTCAAAATTTAAACGAGATGTCTAGAAATGGTTTAGAAGATGAGGAATATGCAGAGCTTATTAAAGACGATACTAACCCAATACCGTAAAATTGTGAAGCCTTGGTCCAAGTGAAAATGAACCCTCTAATTTTGGGATGGTATGTCAACTAATGCCAAATCCAATAATCGAAGGCCGATGCATGTCTCAACATCTGTAGTAAAAGCTGCTACAGTATTTGTTAAAACAGTTAACCAAATGGCAGAGATGGAATCCGAAATACCGAAACGTAAGGAGTTTGTAAACAAATGCTTTGAAACGTTGCCTTTGCTTGGACATGCTAATCGTCATATTCAGTGGGCCAGACGTGATATTGTCAAATCAGAACTGAAAGATTAATATGCCAGGTTATGCAAGCATATGCCATATACGAACTTTTTGTTCGGTGATGATGTCAGCAAAGCAGCAAAAGAGATTGAAGATACTGCAAAAATCTCAAAAAAATCAACCGCTATTTTCATGGTGGTTTTCAAGCAAGACCCTTTGGTAGGTTTTAAAGTTTTCGAGGCAGAGCTAGAGGGGTGTATTGTGGTACTGGCAGGTACCATCCATATGGCAACTACAGTGCGCCATCCAGCTTTTTTCAAAAGTAAAAAAAACTATCCCCGGAGTGGGGAAGAAGCAAACCTCAGAAGCATTAAATCAGGTGTGTGATGACAATATTATTTTTGCTGTAAGAATTAAACGTTCTAATCCTGACATTTTGGACATGGTTCAACATTGTCACATTGAATTAGATGCTTCGTTTGATGACAATTCTTTTCACCAAGATACTGGTTTCACACAATACCAGTTCAATTCTGTCAAATGTGCCATAATTGATCAAGAAATCGAAAAAATTGCTTGCAATTGGTGTTATTAAAGCTGTGCAGACGCAAGACAATCAATTTATGTCACCAATATGTCTAAGGCCTAAGAAAGATTGCGAATACCGTACGCGTTTGAATTTAAAACAGTTAAAATTCCTTCGTCCCATATCACCATTTTAAAATGGAGACATTTTAACAAGCTTTGACTTTGATAAAACAGGGAATGTTTTTGGCATTAATTGATTCAAACCATGCATATTACTGTGTACCAATAGCTGAAGAGCATCAGGTCTATTTACGTTTTACCTGGAGGCAAATAATTTTCCAATACACATGTTTTCCCAATGGTCTTGCTTTTTGACCGCAGAACTTCAGCAAACTGCTGAAACCTGTTTATTCAAAACTGAGAAATATGGGATACATTAACTGTTTTATTGACGACAGTATGCTTTGTGGAGAAACATTTCAAGAATGTCTAAATTATGTGAATACCACTAAAAAATTAATGACTGACATCGGGTTTATTATTAATACAGAAAAATCAGTATTGGTTCCATCCACAAAATTTGACATTTTTAGGAAATCAAATTGATTCTAAGAAAATTGTGTATTTACACTTAGAAAAGAAAAAAAAAGGATTGTCAAAAGAATGTAAATATTTGATTAACAGGGAATAGTCTGCTATTCGCAAAGTTGCACAAGTTATTAGGCATATTGTCACATCTTTCTCAGCTGTACAATATGGACAATAGTATTACAGAGAATTAGAAATTCAAAAAAAAACATTAGCGTTACAAGTAACATGGAAATTATGATGCAGAAATGAATATAACAAACGAAATGAAAAATGACTGGTGGATTTATAACTCACAGTATCGTGAAATTTCACATGGCAATCCGCAGTTTATAATACAGACAGATGCATCTGCTCAAGGATGGAGTTTTGTTTTTGATGATCAAATCGTTGGTGGCCGTTGGTCAGAGTTTAAACAATTCTACCATATAAATGTTCTTGATTTATTAGCTATTAAGAGTTATCTTACATCTTTAAGGTAAAAGTTACAAAACAATCATGTGTTGATTCAGTCTGACAGCTCAACAGCTGTAAGCTACATTACTACGTTTGGTGGTGTTAAGTCTAATAGATGCAATTTAGTGTCTATAAAAAATTCGGCAAATTTGCATTGAAAACAATATTTGGCTTACATTTTCACATATAGCAGGCACATTGAGTTGGCTGATGAACCCTCAAGGAATTTCAAAGACGAGCGTGAATGGTCATTGAAATCTGAGATATTCCATAAAATATGTAACATTTGGGATTTACCTTCCATTGACCTGTTTGCTACCAGGTTAAATGCAAAATTTTCTGTTTTTTTGTGTGCCTGGCAACTTGACCCAGATGAAAAATGTATTGATTGTTTTACAGTTCACTGGTCAAAGTTTGATAGTGTGTATGCATTTTGTCCTGTCAGTGTACTCAGCCACAGTGTTCAGAAAATGCAGATGGACAGAGCAAGAGGTATTGTAATTGCGCCGATTCGGCCAACTCAACCATGGTTTCCAGTTTTGATGAAAACATAAGTTGATATTCCACCAATTCTTCCACGAGTCAATCAAATCCTCGGACAAGGAACATCCGCTGTCACACAAACTTGCTCTAATGACTTGCAAGGTATCCGGAACCACTTTCCAGAACAAAAATTTTCTAAAAAATCTACCAGAATAGTCATGTGCTCATGGAGAGACTCTACCAAAAAACAGTATCAGTGCTATATTAAAAAATGGTTTTCATACTGTGATAGAAAACTAATTAATTCAGTTTCGGTTTTTGTGAAAGATATTATTGAACTCGTTACATAACTTGTTGAGGCAAATTACAGCTCTAATGCCTTAAATACAACTAGATCTGCTTTATCTTCCATCGATCTGTTGGTCTAATGTTGGGACATTTTCCAAGTTCTACCACAAAGATGCCCAAGCTAAGGACACTTTCAGCAAAGCATTTCTGCAATGCTAAGTAAAACCTCAAATATGTACATGCAAAACAAAGTCCATTCCTGCTCTAAAGTCTCATTTAATACCGAAGTTATATGACGTTATAGAAGTTAACAATTAAACGATACTTACCTTGTAGGTTGAAGTTGAATGGTAATTCTATTAGTCATAGAATTACGGAGGGGTTAAATGCCTGATTCTCACCCTACAGGTTAGTGAATAAATATAATAGTTCACAGAAGATTGTAATTCAAGTCATGGTAAAACTTTTTAGTTTTAAAGACTAATACGCATGCGCACAGGTCTCCTTTAATCCCTCCGTAATTCTATGACGAATAGAATTAAAATTCAACTTCAAACTACAAGGTAAGTATCGTTTAATTTTAAAATTATATTGCTATATGGAAACTTACAAAATATTATTGTCTGAAACCACTTGCTGGATTTCGAAGTAAATTCACAGAACTATTTGATTTTCCAAAAACATAGCTGATAATGGTCCATCCTTGACTTCTGTCGTTAACGTTTTTGTTCAGACTCATCTGAACAGGCTTTTATATTTTCACATTCCGTTATGATTCCTTAAACCCAGGTAAGCGACCCAATTCCATTTGACCCACTTGTTAGCTCACCTGAGCACAAAGTGCTCTTGGTGAGCTTTTGTGATCACCTAGTGTCCTTCGTCGGTGCGTCCGTCGTCAACTTTTCTTTCTCCCCCCCCCCCACCTAAACTGCTTGGCAGATTTTCACAAAACTTCACAGAAATTATTCTTAGGTGACCCTCTTTCAAAATTGTTTAAAAAAGTGAAAACTTTAACAATCTTATCATGTGAAACCACAGGGCCCAGGGCTTTCACAGGGAGTCACATGTTTATAAAGACTTAAAAAGAGCACCGTCTGCGGATACCGGACGTTCGACTTTCTCATATTTGATTGTACTCTAACCTTTTGTTTATATAATAAGTTTATCACTGTCATGGAGTATTTTGAATTTCAAGTCAATACCTCTTATAGATATTGATAAAATTGAACTAAAGCAAAACATTCTTAGTTGAAAAAAGGGCAATCACTCCAAAAAATACCTGATTTAGTTACCTCATCTTGTCTACAGAATGGGTTTCATAACTGTGATCAAGTATTTTGTGTTATATGTCAATACCTCTTACAGATATTGTGGAATTTGATCTTAAACGAAATTCTAAGTTGAAACAATTACTCAAGGACAATACTTGACAGAGTGACCTCTTCTTGTCTACAAAATAAGTTCATCACTGTGATCAACTTATTTGAGTTTCAAGGCAATACCTCATATAGGTATTACGAAAATTGACTTAAAATGAATATTGGAAGTTATAAAAAGGGTAATAACTCCAACTAAATCCTCCAAAGAGTTACCTCCTCTTGTCTGGTGATTGGTTTTGAGTACCATGAGTTTCAATTTAATGTCTTTGATGGTTATTGTGAAATGTTATATTTGCCAAAACAATTGTAAAAACAAAGGAACATAACTCTGGAAATACAAATCACATGGATACCTACCTTGATGTAATTTGAGTACCCTTTTGATACTGAACAAGTATTGGAAGTTTCAAATGGGTACTTTTTATAGTTTAGGAGAAAATGACTGACAAAATACTTGACCGAACAACTTAACCAAAAATCTTTACTAACGCAGACGACAGGGCGACGTCAATAACTCGACTTTTTTTCGAAAAGTCGAGCTAATAACAAAGTGACCTTAAAAGTCTTGTCTTGAAACCGAAATGCCCATATATTTAATATTTGGTATGTTTCATCCTATAGTGGCCTTCTACAAAGATTGCTCAAATTATGCCCCTGGAGTCAGACCTGGCCAAGCCTTGTGTGTCACATGGTTGATTACACTGCACTAGCAAAATGACTTTAAAAGTATTTTCCTCTGAAACCGCAAAACACTGAGATTTCATATAATTGGCATGAAACATTGTATATCGGTCCTCTACGAAAATGTTCAAACTATTTTCATGGGGTAAAAAGAACCACCCGTCAAAGTCACACGTTTCTATAGACTTAAATACCCAAATGACTTTAACAATCTTCTCCACTGAAACCGAAAGCACATGAGGTGACGTTTTTGGTATGTAACATCGTATAGTGGTTCTCAACCATGAGTGTTCAAATTATGCTCATGAGGTTAAAAGAAGCTACGCCCAGGTTGCAGCACGGTTTCTGTAGACTTATATGGCAAATGGACGTTTAAAATCTTCTCCTCTAAAATCACAAGGTCCATAGGTATTATATTAGGTTAGTAACATCGTATAGGTTTCCTCTACAAAGATTCAAATTTCAAATTCAAATTTTGCCTCTAGTGGCTATGTCCTAGGGGTCAAATGTTTTATATAGACTTAAATAGCAAAATGACTTTAAACAACTCATGAAACTGCAAGGACCAGACCTGCATATTCAGGTGAGCGCCGCATGGCCTTTTGGAAATCTTGCTTTACTTAAGTAATGGAACTATACACCGTTTCAAGTAGGACAAAGTTTAAGTTTCTGTCAAAATTTGTTCTGAATTCAACACAAATAATTTACACTAAAGGGATCGCTTGAATGCAGTTTTTACAGAACATTACTTATTGACGATTTTAAGCATGAGTTGGTTTATCAAAATGTTTTAAATGACGCACGATATTGTATGTAAAATGCTTTTGAATAAACACTGTCTTATTACTATGTTACTCGTTCCAGACGTTTCCCTTTTGCACATTGAGGTTGTGAATGACATGACCGTTGATGGTAGTGCTGTTAGAATTAAATGCTACTCGAATCAACCTTTGGACTTTCTTTTTACCAATGCAAATCACACTACGATTCTAATAGCCAGGTGCATTCCAGAAGTGACGAACTTTTTCTGTTACTTGTCCAATGAAACGTTTACTGACCAATATTCAACCGACCATACTCTAGACAGCGGAATATTGGTAATATTGAAATTGGATCAAGACAATTATGGCACGTATAACTGTACGGATACATTTAACCAAACGCAGACGGTTGGGGTCGACATACCAATTAGAAGAACGGTAAACGGAAGCAATCCAACTGAAGTCAGGTATAGAAACTACTTTCTGTGCTTTGTGTACGTTATGATACAATAATAAGAGTCTATATAGACGAAATCATTGTAACTTTGCTGTCAATTTATCGACTTCCTCTCGTGGTTCACTCAAATCTTTACAAATATTGTTGAACGCTAACAGCTTTATGCAACAAGAGATGTTTGTAAAACATGTATGCCCCCCGACTCGCAGCCTTTGTTCACCACAGAAGTGTACTGTTTCTGAAAAATCTGAGCTGAGACATGTTAACCATTTCCTTGATAGGAGTTGTCTCCTCTGCAAGAGCATTCTTCCTATCAAATTTGACAACTCGACCCAAGTATTCAGTAATTATTACTATGTAATAGGTCATCTTCTCAAACTGACCATCGTACCTATATAGTTTGAGGACCATGTACCAATGGTTCATTTGTTATTAAGTGGACATGTTTTTTTTACAAGGCCCTGTGACCTTGACCTTTGATCTATTGATCTCAAAATCGCTAGGGGTCTTCCTTCCCTCAAGACTAACCAGCATACTAATTTATATGATCCTAGGTTAAAGCGTCCTTTAGATTTTGTGTGAACACGGTTTCTATGTTACAAGCCCTTGTGGCATTGACCTCTGACTGGTTGACCTCAAAATCGATAGGCTTCTTCCTTTCCTCCCGAGTAACCAGCTTACTAACTTGGATGATCGTAGGTCAAAGCATTCTCTAGATATCCTGCGGAAACAAAATGGTCTTCGGAGAAAACAGTTTTCATGTTATAAGCCCCTGTTACCATGACCTTTGACCTGTTGACCTCAAAACTGATAGGCGTCTACCTTTCCTCCCGAGTTACCAGCATACCGACTTGGATGATCGTAGGTCAAGCGTATTCATCATATCATGCGGAAACGAAATGGTCTACAGAGGAAACAGTTTTCATGTTACAAGCCTCTGTCTCCTTGACCTTTGATATGTTGACCTCAAAATTGATAGGCGTCTTCCTGTCCTCCTTAGTAACCAGCATAACAACTTAAATGATCGTAGGTCAAAGAGTTCTCTAGATATCGTGCGGAAATGAATTTCGTGTTACAAGCCCCTGTGACCTCGATAGGCGCCTTCCGTTCCTCCACAGTAACCAGCATAGTAATTTAAATGATCGTAGGTCATAGCGTTCTCTAGATATCATGCGGAAACGAAATGGTCTACGGACAGACCGACCGACCATCCCACCGACCGACCGACAGGTATAAAGCAAAATACCCCCACTTCTTCGAAAGGGGGCATAATTAATGGGTCACCACTGTATCAAATGACGTTCTGAGTTATAATGTAACATATACATGTATGAAGCAACTTTGCAATGCATAGAAAACAGAGTTGTGTAGGAGATATGGCGTCTGTCCTGCAATCGAGAGTTAATTTATCCTTGTGGATTCTACATAGTGAATTCGCATGCGTTTTCTCTAACACAATGTATTGTAGTTCTAGTAAAGAAATGTACTCTTCACGTAAAGCCATGGCATTTCAATAAGCACCCGAGAATACAATATACAAATAATTTATCATTTTGTGTAAACATGAAACAATTAAACAAAACACCGTTTTTCATTGGTATTTTACAAATGTTATTTTATCCGAACACATGTACAACATGTAAACTTACCGTCGATTATCTATATTAAAACAGGCAACATTTCTTGTTGTAGTTATAAACAGTATTCGTAAATAGGAAACGCGTTTTCGTAGCATATAAGATTGATACATCAACAAGAAATACATACTGATTATGGCTAATCAGTTCCTTGATTTAACACAAATCTAGGACTAAACCACGTACGACTTCTGTGAGATTCTTCATTGGCTTTTGTTTATATGTCTGCTATAGTCGCATTTCACGATTCTACAAAGAGTCCATACGTCGATTACACTAGTCATTTCCAAAAAAATGCAATATTCATGTTTGGAGTGTTAAGTAATAATATCGCTCTTACTCACTGTGTTATATATTGATATCGGGCTGGTAAGTATTTTCGAACAGCAGTCAACGTTAGCACATGGTAAAATTACAATGTAATTATCACGTTGGTAATTTATAACTTATTGCAGTTGGACGCTACACCTGGTTCTTGTCACTTTGATGTGTGTGCGTAGATTATTCTCGTTATTCCAGTCTGAATGAGGTGAGTCTGAAAAACAGCAATACTCCTTTTGCAGAATTGGTTGTGCATGTACAAACAATTATTGTTGAACAATGACAAGTCATTCCGTCCTTCTGTCCGTCTGTGCATCCATCCATCAATCTATCCATAAATCCATCCATCCATCCATCAATGATCGCGCCTACATACATGTACACACAATCCTACTAACGTACCTGCTATTGATATTCACGTCATATTTTTAGCTCACCTGAGCACAGCATGCTCATGGTGAGCTTTTGTGATCGCCTTTTGTCCGTTGTTCGTCGTGCGTCGTCAACATGTATCTCGTTAACATTCTAGAGGCCGCATTTATTGGCCAATCTTCATGAAACTTAGTCAGAACATTTGATTCAATGATATCTCGGTTGAGTTCGAATCTGGGTCATGTGGGGTCAAAAACTAGGTCACTAGGTCAAAATGCAGAAAGAGTTTGTTAACACTCTAGAAATCACATTTGTTTGCCCAATCTTCTTGACGCTTGCGCTGAAATTGTATTCTTATGATATCTTAGCCGAGTTTGAAAATCGTTGCCCTCCGCTGAAAAACATGGCCTCCAGGGAGCGGGGCAGTTTTCCTTATATTGCTAAAAACTTTATAAAAGTTGTTAACGCTGTAGTAGTCAGTGTTTGAATCTGGGTCATGTGGGGTAAAAAACTAGGTCACTAGGTCATATTGACGAAAAAGCTTGTTAAGACTATTGAAGTCACATTTTTGCCCAATTAACATGAAACTTGCTCAGAACATTTGTTCTGATGATATCTCGGCTGAATTAGAAAATGGTTCCGCTCCGTTGAAAAACATGGCCGCCAGGGGGCGGGGACGTTTTCCTTATATGGCTTTTGAAAAAGCTTGTGAACATTCTAGGAGTCTTATTTTTTGCCAATCAACACGAATCTTGCTCAGAACCTGTGTTCTTATGATATCTCGGTAGTTCGATAATGGTACTACACTGCTGAATAACATGACCGTCATGGGGCGGGGCAGTTTTCCTTATATGGGTATAATGAAAACTTGTAAACACTCTAAAGGCCATATTTATTGCCCAATTTTCATGAAACTTGCCCAGATCCTTTGTTCTAATGATATCTTGGCGGAGTTAAAAAATGGAGCATGTGTGGTAATAAACAAGGTCACTAAATCAAATAGAAAAAAGTGAAAACTCTAGTTTTGCCTAATGAAAATTGCTTAGCATATTTGTATCAATAATATCTTAGGACAAGTTCAAAACTGGGTCATGTGGGATTAAAAAAACAAGGTCGCCATGGCAAAATTGAACAAAAAGCTTTAAAACATTATTGATGCCACAATAATTGTATAGGCCAATTATCACGAAACTTGCTCAGAACAGTTTAGTTCCTTAGTCTCTCAGATGAGCGACCTAGGGCGTTTTGGCCCTCTTGTTCTAATATATGCTGAAAATTTCCGATCAGAACGCTCTTGGCTTGGTATCGTATTGCTATCATTCATGTAACTTTACTTGTATCTGTACATTACATCATAAGGACTTAGAATGTTTGATATATTTGTGTTACTGTGTAGAGAAAATCAGTCGATTAATATAGAAGTGTGTATTAATCATTTAATTTATATACTATGCGATGTTTTATTTGATTGATAACTATACCTGATAAATATAATATTGCAGGACACAATGATACTCCTTTCCTACAGATGTTCATGCACGTGCTCCTTAATGCGCGGTTACCAGTTGTCAGCTTGTCCGCGACGTACAACACATCCTGGGAACATTATAATCCTTTGTCATGTGTCTGTAAGTGTCCAGATAAGATCAGTCTACACTGATTTCCAGACATTCTTCAGGGCATTGGATGCATCAGCGTAGTGTACATATTTCAAGGAATGCGTATGGGAGAAATAACATAATTGTGTCATTTATTTTGGCCCTTCTGTCAGAATGTATACAGAAACTAGGTCTGCGCGTTTGTTCGTATGCATCTTAACGCCTTGGATTATGTACATGTAGTTAGTACCAAGCCTAGTTATGCTTATCATCAGCTTGATTCGGTCCAATGATTCTTTAACGAAAGGAAACCTTTTAATAGCATGCCATTGTGTTGTTGTCGGAACGCATTGTCACATTTTAAAGAAACATGGAACAAATGACCAATACAAAGCTTCTAGAATGTAACAATTGTCATAAGCGCTGTCCTAGTGACCTGCCGTTTCATCCCATATGATGAATAATCGATGTTGACCTAGATTTCACGGACGAAATCTGCATCTGACAAACTTCTACAGGAAAAGATTAACAAGAAGGTCACGTAACTTGCACAGGACAGTTGGACTGACAAAATATGTCTTTCCTATCCCATTAATTGACCATGTTGATGTTTTGCCTATGAATCAAGCTTACGTGTGCATATATTAGGCTTGTTCAGGTCCTCTAATTTTAGATAGCCCTTACAGTGAGTGAAAACTGCAATGTGCGTTATTTTCATTTGTTTAAATGAACTGTGTTTCCATGTGTATTGTCCCATGTTCGTATATGTATAAGCTTTGTTGTGTGTTGTTATTTCGTGTTTGTATGTGCTTTGTTTGTGTTATACTCCCATGTACATAATGACACGCAGCCGTATTTCATGTATTAACCTATACTATGTATAAAACGAAAAATGAAAACGCAAATGGCCTGATTCAGAATAACGAAATCATATTCGTGTATAGAAAAAAACGAGTACTAACTTACGATCCGTTTAGGTCAAAGGGTTTAACCACACAGAAATAAGAAAACAATTTTGTAAGTTGTATTAGTAATAATTAATATATGTATTTAATAGTAGGTTTTATCAGATAGTATTGCAGATACAATGGCATATAGCTAATAAAAATACATTTAATTAATTTACTGTAATCAGCATATATTGTTCAAATACCCTTCTGCTGTTGCTTTCTATAATATGCTGAAAACTAATTTCTCAATTTATGGTTTATATTTGGAGTAGATTTAAACACAACGTATAGCTCTTAAATGACACACAAGATTTTAAAAATTATCAAAATTATCAGGGTTTAAAATTAATTAAGTTTTATATACTTAAATTTACATGAACATACACTTATACAAATAAGGAAGTATTCTAAATAAACTTGTGGCATATCTTTAATCCAATTCCACCATACAAATAGACATAGTACTCAAATACAAAACTTAACGTTTTTGTTTTCGTAAACGTCCCTAAATACCCATTATCAAACCTTATCAACTATCAAACCTGGCTTTATTCCTGACCAAGCAATAGTTACACTTAAACCTACTTACATCAAAACAAACGAGATCCATGCAGTCGAGTTGCTTATTAACTGTCAGTTTTCTGTTGTTATCAAATTTATCAGAACTCCGCCATGGCCGGTCCAAGCCCGATGAAAGGAGAAGGGTTGCGCGTAGGGTTAACAGCTATACATTGTAAAACATAATCTTGCTATGGAAACTACAGCAATGAATAATACTTCAACCGTTAGAAGGAGAGTAACCGGCCATGTGTAGATCGTGCATTGACCACATCTTCGTTTTACGACGGATCCTAGAACGGTTTCGGGAATGGAACAGCACACTCTAAGCTGTGTTTGTTGATTTCGATACGTCATTTTACAGTCTGCACCGTGAGTCACTCTGGAAGATCCTTTGTCACTATGGCATCCCGAAGAAACTGCTTGACATCATCCAGTCCCTCAACGAGAACTTTGAGTGCAGATTGACACATAACAACCAGCTCACAGAGTCTTTCAATGTGATCGCCGGAGTTAAACATGGACGTATGTTGTCGTCCGTGCTCTTCTCCATTGCAATCGATTGGATCAAGAGGAACGTCACACAAGGAATAAATATTACCTGCAGTGGACCTCAGTTCTAAAGGGCCTGGCCTATGTAGATGATCTGGGACATTTAGTCACCAAGACATCCAGTGTAAAAAGAGCAGATATGTGCCACAGCTAGCAAGATATCGTTGACAAGCAATTCAAAAAAGACTCAGATCTTGAGGATTTATTACATCAATTCAGTCATATCTAGTAGGAGTCCTCTAGATGATGTTGAAGAGTTCACATATCTGGGCAGCAAAATCACCGTATCTGCAATCTCATTAAAATCATCTCTAGTCTGACGCTACCATAGTATCCGCTGACTGGATCTGATGACCTTTTCAGGAGCCAATCAAACTTTTGCCTTCAAAATGTTGTGGTATAACTTCAAAATTATTTAAACGAAAAATACTATGGACGAAATTAACGTGGACTTTGGATGTAAGGAACCACTATGTCCATTGTTATCCGCGTGAAAATTAACTGTAAATGATTTATTCCAGAGGATCAGCTGGAAATACATCTCTTTAAAAAAAACGTGGCCAAACATTGCTGTGTAAGAGGCAATATTATTTGGCGCAGCCGGGCTGATGTTTTTTTGTTCGGAAGGTCATTTGAACGTGACGTGTTAAACGATGTCTTCAATGCTTCAGATCCTAACAATGTTAGGATTTGATTTTCAATGAGATAGCCGAATCCGGTGACTGTGACAAAGAAGTAAACACCGGGATCAACAAAGCAAATCAAACATTTGCAATGTTAGGCCCATTTGGTGGTAAAAACCTTCAAACCAAGATTAGGATCTTCAAAAGCAACGTCGTCAGTGTCCTCCTGTTAGGATCAAATTGCTGGAAGACCTCTTCTGACATTGAACAAAAAACTCGATGTATTCTAGAAAATAAATCTATTGGTCGCATTCTTAAGATACTCTGGCCCAACACCATCTCAAATGAAGAACTGCGCAACAGAACAGGGACGAACACACTATCAGAGACCATCAAACAAGACACTGTCGATGGCTTTGACAGGTCTACTGCATTCTCCCAACTCACTGCCCAGAGTTGCCCTTCTTTGGACTCCGCAGGCTTAGAGGATAAGAGGCAGACCAAAACAGACATGGAGGCGAAAAATTCAGAAAGACCTTAAGAATCGATGTTTGACAATAGAGACGGCGTCTCAGTTTGCTGCAGAGAACCAGATGGAGATCCCTTGCAGTCACTTCAAGCCCCAGACGGCGCGAGGAGGATGGAGTGCGTGAGTGAATGTATCAATTGCACAACAAGAAAAACCTTTAAATACACTTGCATATAATAAAGAAACTCACCGTAATCTGTTTTAAAAAGTGATAACATTGTAAGTGTGCGTATTTTAATAAGAACACTAATATCAAACGAATACGATGAAGGAAACCCGAGAATTTAGCGACTGATTAAAATAATAATTATAACAACAACAACAATAATTATTAAACGAGAAATCTTATACAAGCTCGTAGCCTACATAACATGAAACTTGTACATATATTTACAATTAATGGTAGAAATGAAACATGTAAGTATGATATAAAATGTTTAGAATAAAATGTTTGAAAATAAATTCACGTAAAAACAACAAAATAAAACACAAATTCTATGCTTAGGTCAATATGAAACAGTAGTTCAGGTATAAAATGTTAGTGTTATACAAAATGCCTAAAAAATATTGAAAATGTTAGGTTGGTGAAAGACAAACATTTACCTGTAAATGGAGATTTCCGGTATATTTCGTTTATGAAACAAATTTGAATTTAATATGAAAATGTGATGCATTTATAAGATGCATCAAATTTATCAAATATTGTATCAAATTTGGAATATTTTTTCCAACATTTTTTTAATAATTCCTGTTAAAGGTAATTATGTTAATTATTGTTTTTGAAATATGTAAACATTTATTTGATAACAAAAATCAATACATTTCATATAACAAATGATTACTAACATTTTACTTTATATACTTATTACATTATCGCAGATGCAGGCAATTAGCTCAAACATGTTTTTGATCGGAAAAACGTAAAGTGTTTTCACTAATATTAATTTTATTTGTTGTAGATGTTAATATTTTACATGTTTGATTTCGATACTAACACGTTCCATTTGCAATGACTGTATTTGAAATAACAGAAATGTAAAACACGTTACTTTTAGAAACATAACCATTACCCAGTCGATTTTTGTACAAGTTAACATCAAAAGGAGGAAGTACGGCTTCTATATCATTTCCTCGCACAGTTCCTCAAATTTCGGATGAATAATTTAATACGGATGCAACAAGGATATCAAATAGTTTTAGTTTGCTTTTTGTGCTAAATTCATATTTATTAAAAAACTAACAATAGTCAGTGCATTTATTTCGAAGCGTGTTCTGCAATACATTTTTGAGTTCTACAAAAATTGTTACGATATGCTCACAGATATTTGAAAGGGGTAACTACTTCAAGTCTTTCCGCCTTATAAGAATATATCAGTATTCGTGAAACGTGTTCTTTAAAAAAAGAATTGTTTTAGCTGCATTTATATTAAAGGTCCACGTGTTACAGCATGCTTCTATGTCCGTCAGCATGATTTGTAGTAATGTTGGAGCGGTTGCGAAAATAATCTTGCCGTCAGCATACAATTAAGAACTAGTTTTAATTCGTTAATTGTGAACAAGTCATATATATTCGTTTTTATGTGCTGAAATATGTCATTAATGATTAACGAACATCGTGAAAAGCAATGACGAATTGGAATCGCTTTGTGTTACACTTTGGTGTATAAAGGTAGGGCTGGATGAATTGTGATTAAATTTGATTACATATTTTACGACACTGTACTTTAAGGCTTTTATAATTTTTGATCTTACGTTTTCTGACATAAGTTTTTGACAAAGTAATGTGTGATTTATTGTATCATAACATTGCTGTTAATCGATAAAAATTGTGTATAATTTTTGCCCGAAGTAATTATTTTGACATTATTTGAACTGAGTATAAATATGTAGTCAGTTGTACTTTTCCCTATGTAGTTTTGTTTGCTTCGTTAGATTTCCCATCTTTAAATATATGAACAATATACCCTAGACCCCAATTCTCTGTACATTCGGCTTTCTTACACACTTTATTGTATAATGCAAGTAAATGTGGCGCTATTATGTTAAATTATGATTGATTACTTCCGCAGTTAAATGATTTGGACCACAAGACGTATTGATTTGTATGGAAGACGGCAATTTTGTTTCGTTTATAGTGAATTCTTGGTCTAAATCATCATCCTGTTGTTTCTGTGAAATTAATATCGTTGAATTATGGGGGGTTGTTGGCTTAATAAATTATAAAACTGTGTATACATTTTGTCAACGCTTTCCATAATTGTTTTCGATTATTTTTGCAGTATTTTCAAGTTTTCTTTTCCTTTTGATAACCTAATATGTTCCAATGACGAAACAATTTTAAAAACTGTTACCATGTTATATATATCATCTTGTTGAAGTTGTCAATTTTCAAAGCGTCTAGTTTTATTATTTTAACTTATTCTTTACACGTACACCCATATTTTAATTGGATATGTAAGTATTCTATAACAACTCTCTTATGATCTAGCGTTTTGATATAATGTATGGTCATGTATTTGGGACCGGAAGTCTATGTTTACGAAGTAATAAACTTCACTAGTTGTGTTTGTATTGAGCTTTTTGATATTTTGTCTCGTTTTGTTGTAAGTTCTGATTTTTACAAAATTGTTTCTATTCTCGTCAGTTTTAGATTTGTTGAACACATTTCATGCGCGTTTGAAATTTTTCTTCGTTGTGTAACAATTATTATTAAACTATTTTGGAGAATGTGTATTTTAAATTCAACTACAATATTGAGATCGTGAACTCGTATGTACAATTTAGTAATCAGATATACTTAGGCCTCGTTTTGATGAGAATGTAAATTGATTTTCTTGATAATTATTAAGACGTCCATTTACTATTACATGGTTAGTTGATTTGAATAAATTAATTAATTTGTAGCTCACCTCGGTGAGCTATTGTGTAGGGGACCTCTCCTGCGTCGTCCGTCGTATGTCGTCCGTGTGCCGTCAACAATTTGTTTCGTTCTCACTCTGGAGACTTCACTGTTTATCAAATCTTAACCAAACTTGCACAGTTTGCGTTTGACCATGAAAGCTCGGACGGGATTGTTATTGGGCCAGATCACACCAGTAACACTAGAGTTGTTGCCCCTGTTGCATACAAAAAGTGCAAAAAGATTTTATGTTCCATCCAATCTTAACCAAGCTTTCAATTTTCGTGTATGACCGTCAGATCTCAGCAGACGCCAAAATGTGCAAGATCGTGTTTCAAACACTGTAGTTATTGCCCTTTGTTTATGACAAAAAGTACAAAAATCGACATATTTCAGGACAGAGACTTCCATTTTCATCACATCTCAACTAATCTTGCACGGTTTGTCTACGACCATGAGATTACAATGACAAGCAAGATCTGATCAGAAACACTGGAGTTGTTTCCCTTTGTTTGTGAATTTTTTTTTACAAAAACGGACATTATACATGATAGAGACTTCATTTCTCGTCAAGTCTTCAACGATTGTGAACAGTTTGTCTATGAAAGTAAGATTACAGTAGAAGCCGAATATAAGCATGATCTGGCCAGTAACACAGGAGTTATTGGTGAGCTTTTAAGATCGCCTTTTGTCCGTCGTCTTGTCGTGTGTCGCTCGTCATGTGTCAACATTTGCATTCCAAGAACATTTCCTCCTAAACCGCTAGGCAAATTTTCACCAAACTTCACAGTAATGATCCTTGGGTGACCCTCTTAAAAAAATGTTTAAATCGTTCAGGTCCGCTGCATATGTAGGTCACAAGAGCTAAAAATAGATTTAAAAACTGAAAACTTTAAAAATCTTCTTCTCTAAAACCACAAGGCTTGGAGCTTTCTATTTTGATATGTGACATGCTATAGTGGTTCTCTACAAAGATTGTTCAAATGCGATCAAAACTGGCCACACCCCGGGGTCACATGGTTTATATATACTTGAATAGCAAAATGACTTTAAAAATCTTCTCCTCTGAAACCGCAAGGCCCAGAGGTTTCATATATGGTATGTAACATTGTATAATGGTCTTCTACAAAGATTGTTCAAATGATGCCCCTGGGGTCAAAACTGGCCACACCCGGAGGCTCACATGGTTCATATAGACTTAAATAGCAAAATGATTTTAAAAATCTTCTCTGAAACCGCTAGGCCTAGTGGTTTTGTATTTGGTATGTAAAATTGTATAGTGGTCCTTTACCAAGATTGTTCAAATTATGCCCCTGCGGTCAAAAATGGCCACACCCCGCGGGTCACATGGTTTATAAAGACTTAAATAGCAAAATGACTTTAAATTTAAAAAGTCTTCTTCTCTGAAACCGCAAGGCCCAGAGGTTTCATATTTGGTATGTAACATTGTATAGTGGTCGACTACAAAGATTTTTCTAATGCTGCCCATGGCTCACGTGGTTTATATATACTTATATAGCAAAATGACTTTAAAAAACTTCTCCTCTGCCACTTCACGGCCTACACGTTTCATATTTTGTATGTAACACTGTATAGTGGTCCTCTACAAAGATTGTTCAAATGATGCCCCAGGGGTCAAAACTGGGCACACCCCGGGGGTCACATGATTTATAAAGACTTGAATAGCAAAATGACTTTAAAAAATCTCTGAAACCGCAAGGCCCAGAGGTTTCATATTTGATATGTAATATTGTATAGTGGTCGTCTACAAAGATTGTTCAAATGATGCCCATGGGGTCAAAACTGGGCACACCCCGTGGCTCAAATGGTTTATATAAACTTAAATAGCAAAATGACTTTACAAATCTTCTCCTTTGAAATTGCAAGGCCCAGAGGTTTCATATTTGGTTGGAAACATTGTATAGTGATCCCCATCACAGATTGTTCAAAAGATGCCCCTGCTGTCAAAACTGGCCACGCCCCGAGGGTCACATGGTTTGTATAAACTTAAATAGCAAAAAAGACCTTTGAATCTTGTTCTCTGAAACCGTAAGACCGAGTGTTTTGTTAACCAATTTTTTCGAAGAAATATTTCGGTTATTAGATTGGCGTAAGTTGTTGGGCGGGCGCGTGATCAGGCGGACAGCCGGGCTTTGCACTTTTTGTTTCCGCTCTCTAACCCGATAACGGATTGAGCTTTTGGAATGAAACTTCATACATAGATACCTTATAGCGAGACCGTGCTTGGAATTGCTACTGGGATGGGTGGGGTGGAGGCCAAGGTCACTGTTACTAAAAATAGAAAAACGGCCTATGCTCAATAACTTGAGAACGCATTGAGATATTTTAATGAAACTTAACACTTAGGTACCTTATAACACGACCTCACTTTGGATTACGTATGGTGTGGGTGGGGTCAATGTCACTGTTACTGAAAAAAAAGTTTCTGCTCAATAACTTGAGAACGTATTGAGATATTTAAATGAAACTTCATACATAGATATCTTATATCACGACCTCGCTTGGGATTGCATATAGGGTGGTTGGGGTCAAGGTCACCATTACTAAAAAAAAATAAACTAAAAATGTTTGTGCTGACTGTGATGCATTTCGTTTGTATAATTTGGTTTTCGTGGAATTTCCACGTTTCTTGTAATTGGTATGTTACATTGTATTATGGTTCTCTACAAAGATTGTTCAAAGATGTCCCTGGGGTAAAAAATTGCCACGCCCTGTGAATCACATAGTTTATATAGATTAAAATAGCGAAATGAATTAAACAATCTCCTCTGAAACCGCAAGCCCCAGTGGTTTCATATGTGGTATGTAATATTGTATAGTGGTCCTCTACAAATATTTTTCAAATCATACCCCTGGGGTAGAAAGTGGCCACGCCCTGTGAGTCACAAGGTTTGTATAGACTATACAAATCTTCTCCTGAAACTGCAAGGCCCTTTATACTCGGGTAAGTGCTTTTGTACCATTTGGCCTTCTTGTTATAAGCCATTGTGATGCCTTTAACTCAGGTGAGCGATCTAGGGCCATCGTGGCTTTTTTGTTTGTAGTGATAAAGGCCAATTACTCTGACAAAGCGTTTGAATAGTCGAGCGCGCTGCCCTGAGACAGCTCTTGTTTTCTTTTTTTTTACGTCATGGGAAATTTTCTGTATATACTGTTGGAATTGTTCGAAACACAGAAGGGAATAAACATATTTTGAAAGTTGATTGCCTTTTTTTTGTTAATTACATCAATTGGCGTTCAAATCATTAAGCTTGGTTCGGTCATTGGATCCGCCATTGTGATGCCTTTAACTCAGGTGAGCGATCTAGGGCCATCGTGGCCCTCTTGTTTGTAGTGATAAAGGCCAATTACTCTGACAACGCGTTTGAATAGTCGAGCGCGCTGCCCTGAGACAGCTCTTGTTTTTGTTTTTTTACGTCATGGGAAATTTTCTGTATATACTGTTGGAATTGTTCGCAACACAGAAGGGAATAAACATATTTTGAAAGTTGATTGCCTTTTTTTTTGTTAATTACATCAATTGGCGTTCAAATCATTAAGCTTGGTTCGGTCATTGGATCCGCAATAGTTAATATCCTTCTATATTATGATGAGATCTTATTTTAAAGACAACTTGTTTGAAACGTATTTGCCATTTGTATAACGCTCAAACAATTTTATTAGCGAATTGTATTTGATTATCTTAATTAGAAAACGAAAGTAAAATATCTAGAAGCAAATACGCTAGATAAAGAATAGGTCATAATGTACAAAATATCATTCAGATACGACTAGAACGACTTTAGGGCAACACTATGCAACTGCAACAATGGCGTTTGAGCGTACCACACGCCAGTTAAGTCTCTCCACGAGATCACAAACAATGACATGTTGTTGATGTGTTGATTTCAAGACTGTAAACTATTTCATTGGTGGTCATACACGAAATACAATACTCGTGTACATGTGCGTTTCTATAAAGAAATGATCCTGCTACTGCAATCAACACATATTCTCACTCTTTATACATCACACGCTATTAGTATGTGTGTCGTTGGATCCCTGTTCTAGACAAGACTTCAGAAAGATAATTTCCGGGTTAAATTGTTGCTAACCCTGATATTATTCATTAGGAACGGCTGTTTATGCGTCAATAGCGTAATGGTGGAGCACGTAGTGCTGCAGACGTATTATATCGCACTCATAACAATACAGATTCAGATAAACGTATATGTATTGTGACTTGTATATCAATTACATTTAATTCTATTCCACATGATGATAATATATTCAATGGCTTAATCTTTGTAACTTATTTATTATCCAAATATGGAATATAAACGCGTAATTATATTAATTGTTCGAGCTCTGTACACGTTTGGTAAGTACATAGTGTTCACATTACATCTTTTTAGCTCACCTAAGCACAAAGTGCTCATGGTGAGCTTTTGTGATCGCCCGTTGTCCGTCGTCCGTGCGTGTGGGCGTGCGTGCGTCCGTCGCCAACGTTTCATTCAAACGACATCTCCTCCTAAACCACTTGGCAGATTTTTTACCAAACTTCACAGGGATGATCCTTGCGTAACCCACTTTCAAAGTCGTTCAAATCGTTACGGTCCGCTGCATATGTAGGTCAACAGAGCTAAAAATAGATTTCACAAGTTTAAAGTTAAAATATCTTCTCGGAAATCGCAAGGTCCAGAGGTTTCATATTTGGTATGTAACATTCTATAGTGGTCCTCGACAAAGATTGTTCAAATTATGCCCCTGGGGGTCAAAACTGGCCACGCCCCGGGGGTCACATCTTTTATATATAATATATACCAAAATGACCACAAATAGTCTCCTCTGAAACCACAAGGCCCAGAGGTTTAATGTGTGGTATGTAACATCCTATAGTGGTTTTCTACCAAGATTGTTCAAATTATGCCCCTAGGGTCAAAGCGGGCCACGTCCCGGGGGTCACAAGGTTTATATAGAATATATAGCAAAATGACTTTAAAAATCTCCTCTGAAACCGCAAGACCCAGAGGTTTCATATATGGTTTGTAACATCCTTTTGTGGTAATTTACAAAGTTTGTTCAAATTATGCTCCTGGGATCAAAACGGGCCACGCCCGGGGGTCACCTGGTTTGTACAGAATATATAGCAATATGACCTTAAAAATCTTCTCCTCTAAAATCACAAGGCCCAGAGATTTCATATTTGGTATGTAACATCCTATAGTGGTCCTTTACAAAGATTGTTCAAATTATGGGGTCAAAACTGGCCACGCCCTGAAGGTCACATGGTTTATATAGACTAAAATAGCGAAATGTCTTTAAAAATATTCTTCTCTGAAACTGCAAGGCCCAGAGGTTTCATATTTGGTATGTAACATCATATAGTGGTTACATACAATGATTATTCAATTTATATTATTGAATTATATAAATATTATTCAATTTATGCCCCTAGGGTCAAAACTTGCCACGCCCCGGTGGTCACAGGGTTTATATATACTTAAATAGCAAAATGACTTTAAAAATCTCCTCAGAAACCGCAAGGCCCAGAGGTTTCTTATTTGGTATGTAACATCGTATAGTGGTCCTCTACAAATATTTGTCAAAGTATGCCCCTGAGGTCAAAACTGGCCACGCCCTGGGGGTCACATGGTTTATATAAACGCAAATAGCAAAATGTCTTTAAAAATCTTCTCCAGAAACTGCAAGGCCCAGAGGTTTCATTATTTGGTATGTACCATCCTATAGTGGTCCTCTACAAAGATTGTTCAAATTATGCCCCATGGGTCAAAACTGACCACACCCCAGGGGTAACACGGTTTATATAAAGTTATATAGCAAAATGACTTTAAAAATCCTCTCCACTGAAACGGAAAGGCCCAAAGCTTTCCTATATGTAACATTGCATAGTGGTCCTCTCCAAAGATTGTTCACATTATGCCACTGGGGTCAAATCAGGCCGCACCCCAAGGGGTCACATGGTTTATATAGACTTAAATAGCAGAATGACTGTAAAAAGCCTTACCTGAAACCGCAAGGCCCAGAGGTTTTTTAAGATTATTCAAATTATGCCCCTGGGATAAAAATATGCCACACCTAGGAGATGCAATTCTAATTGGGTTACAAGGTCTCAGGTGAGCGTCCTAGGGCCGTCATGGCCCTCTTGTTGAATTACTTAAATCATTTATATACTAGCTTTTTCGATTAAAGCCTCGCACAAAAACTTGGCCATCCTACAAATGTGCACGGCGACAGAGCGAATTGAAGATAATGCTTGCATATTTTCTTTATTTCACACACTGTACTAATAGTGGAGATAATGTTGTTGATTACTGAACGTGTCAATATGTTTGTACACAACTTTGCAAGTTCGGTCAGGATATGTATAAAACTGAAGTTTCTGTTGGAATTCAAGCCAGTCGCTGACGCCGAACGACCCATGACATGCATCTTATTACAATAGCTCATCTTTCACGTTGGAAAACTTAATAGTAATCTATAAGAAACAATTTCAAACCTTGCAAGATCCATAACTTACCCTTATTACCCTTATTATTCAAGAATGGTGTATACACACGTTATTTTAATATTTATTCGAGCTTTCTACACAATTGTGACGTTATATCTTTGTGCAATATCATTGATTGCTAGCGACTAAAATATTTAAACAAAATAACCTATATGTGGCTGACACATATTGACATATCTCTTGCAAACCGAACTATACAGGGAAATTTGAAAATGTCAATTCTAGATTGACGATGATGATGAGGCGGATGATTATGATGATGATGATGATGCGATGATGATACTGATGATGATGTTGATGATGATGATGATGATTATTATTATTAATATTATTATTATTATCATTATTATAAAAAAAATTTTTTTTTTTTTTTTTTATGAAAACGACGGTGACGGTAGTGGTCTTGGTGGTTGTAATGATGCTGGACGCATTTTGTTTTCAAAATAACAAAACAAATAGTGTGCGTGCCGCTGAAAAATATTAAAGGTTTACCATCTTTTGGCATACCCTTGGTATATGCACAGGCACAATTGCTTCTGTCACATTTCATTATTTTGTGCCTATGAGAAGTTAAGTAGGGAAAAGTGTTTTATATAGACATACAGGCGGTTTTAGGGCGGTCGTACATTAGATTCGGTCGTACTTCAGTCGTAAGACTGGTGAACCGTTGTATCAACACAATCGCAGCTACTAACATTTTCACTTAAATGTATGAGTGGTAGGGGCAGTCATAGCGGTCGCAATTATGGCGTCTATAAGTCTAGTGGCATGCATATCATTACACAAATGTGCCCTTAAACTGTTTCCAAAAAGAACAACAGATGAAATATGAAAGATATATGCTTTCAGAAAGTATTTAAGCCGATTTACGCAGTATGCTTTAGCATTTTAGGCGCTTTGATGTAAAGGTGAAATCTACTTGAATATTGTTCAAAACGACTCTAATCACATTTTACATGCTAAATCTTAGAAGTAGTTTTAAAACAAATTAATAATGCAGTCTTATAATGTACATGGCTCGTCACGTGTGAAATAATTTTCGCCATTCCAAATAAATGATTTTTAAAAATAAAGTATAATTTATTCACATAATTCAAAATGAAATACATATAACTGATAAAGTAGAGTAGGCTATATCTATGGATGAATTATTATCTATGCACAAATATATTGCAGTTCGTTTGAACTGGTCGGGAATTAAATAAATCGTAGAATCGTGACCAGCACATATATGATGACTATACACAGCTGTAAAATATAAATGTGTTGTGTCCCCATACAAATGTTAATCTGCCGAATTAACGCTGTGTTTGAGAAATTGTGACATGATACATGAAATTCCTATGATATTTTGTATAAGGACAGCATTTTATTATAAAATTGAGCCAAGTTTGTCTTATTTGACGACTTTCTTAAATGTATTAATTAACGTTTTGTTCTTAGAATACAACGTGTTGTATTTTAAAATTTATAACATGGTAAATGAAGCGCGAAGTATGCAAAGTGTAATATGATTGGCACGGTTATTGAATTGTTACTTCTCATATATTGTCAATATATGTTTTCTTTCACATTGTAACCCGAATGTTATACATTGTATATATAATGCGTTATATTTGTATTGCAGGCCATGCAATGGATATAAACGTTTATAAGCGCGACGGCATGCAATACTTAGTTTGCAATACTACGTTTTCCGCAACGGTCATCGAAGTTTACAAAAATGACATCGTTATGGCGGTCGCACGTTGGGACACGTGCCGTTATCACTCGGCCACTTCGTATTTACTGTGCGATTGCAAGGACAAATATACTGTTTTTTGCAACATTACTGAACACATTTGCAGCAAGTGGCGGTGTGACGCTGTGGAATTGTCTTTTAATCGAACGAGTAAAACAGTGGATTCCTGTGGCAACGGTAAGACCATTTCATAACTAAATGAAAGAAAGTAGATTACTTTTACTCAATATACATTATAAATACTTAACCATCAAGCTTTTGTGAGTTGCTCGGCATGTTGAGCCGTTAAGTTTATATTTATTAAACACATTACCGAGTATTATTGTAGATTTACTGTCCTTTATAATACTTTTATAAGTGTTGGCAATGTCTAACATGATAAAAAAACGCTGAAACTATGTTTCAAATAAAATTAAAGAACACCGAAATACACCTGAGTCGCACTAGTTAATATGTGGCTTGTAGCCTCTTTGCCTTATCTTTTTCAATCAAGCGGCCGAGTCCCTTTGAGTAACCTGACCTCGCACTCGGGTGCTAAACGATGGAAGAAAGCTAACACAGAATGTGAAAATTCCATTTTTATCCATTGTTACTGTATATTCTACTTACAATAAATGGCATTTCTAAATAAACGCCTGTTTCACATATAAAACAGAAACAAAATAATTTTATGGATTTAGTTCGTGGTTGCAGCGGGACGATTCAAATTCGGATTAATCAAGAATTAAATCACATTAACTATTTATTGTCTTATAAAACTGCTGTAGTTTCGTTGCAAGCTAGTTCAATTAAAAATACTTAAGCACGCCTGTACACGAGTCGTATAAGTTATACCGACAAATGATACTTTGGGCTTGGTTAAAGTCAAGTCAAGTTTATTATTTCGTTAACAGGCCTCCTGCCCAAAATATATGACAATGCATTATGACAAAATACTAGATCATCAGAGAGTTGTGATGTAGTACATACATATACAAATGCAATTTATATATGAGTGTAAATTAAAGAATGAGTTAAAATAATAAAATTAAATGCTTTGAAAATTGACAATTTCAAGAAGATGATAATATATAATATGATATTTTTTTTTATTGTTCTGTCGTTGGAATTGGTTATACAAATCGTGCAGTGAATTGCCCTAGGAAAACCAGGTATAGAGATAATTTAATCTTATTTCATTGTATTTGTGAGTGAAAACAAGCATGATACTCGCAGTCCAGATAACGAATGTCCTCAGGAGAACAATGAAGTTAAAGAATAAGATACGATATACAAATGTACACAAACAACGGGAGTCTCAACAGTAGCACTGTGAGTGCATATTTTAAGAAATTACACTTTGTTCAGCAAACACGCTGCCAACGATGCAGAAACACATGCCAAGAAAGCGAACAGAACCAATGACCCTTAGTGTAATCGCAAAGTAACGGACAGAAAATATTGACTTATAATACATATTGTTACTAAAAATAGTAACAATTTGACGTCGATTACGGGCCGTTACGCGGCTCCGCTTAACCGATATAATATAATTGGCCGCGGCCGATTTTTCGATAATCGGAGAGAATCCGATCGCGCCACGTCACCGACAACGAATGGAGTATTTAGTCAAAATCAAACGGTTAAATCCGAAAATGCAAATACAGAATATTAACGGAAGTTTGTAGTTAAATTGATTAAATATATAGAGGATCTATACAGCCAATGCATCTTTGAGTTTGAGAAAAAGATTCACTGAACAAACTTGAACAGATCGGAAACTTTTACTGTACCTCAATTTCAATCCATTGCTTCCAACAATAAAACTCCAACAATAATGTAAGCACTTCAATTCCGTTTTCTTGTATCCATAACCCTTAATTTTTAACAATCATGATATTAATTGCATGTGAACCATTCTGACCAGAAACACGATTTACGAAATCGCAATGACTGGTCAGAACGTTTGATTTCATTCCGATTCAAAGTCTCAAAATATATTATTTATCCAATTGACACATTCATCATTGAGAATTGGTCCATGCACGATTTATTAAACTAATTGTAATGTATTTTACTAAAAAATAAAACCAAACACGACATAATCGTTGTCACATAAAAACTGAGAGTCCAGCTAAAACTGGTTTGTTTTGTCATTGTTTTTCTGTTTATGAATTACGTCATTCGTTAGAATTGCGTCACGTATTGCGTAATTAGTTGAATAAAAGTACGGAAAGTTTGTTTAGTGTTTTTGTTAAATTTTTGTGTAATAAAGAAAGTAACATGATTTGTTTCTTGTGACAGGATAATATGTATTATGAACGATAATATACTGCAGAGCTGGGCCAGGCGTCTATAATCGGCCCTAGCCGTATAACGGCCCTCGGGCCGTTATATCGGCAGCGGGCCGATTATAGATGCCCGGCCCAGCTCTGCAGTATATTATTGTCTAAGTAACAGACAGACCTCTTCGTCAGGGCACACAATTTTAAATTACCGTATTTGTACTTTTATAATATCCGGTCAACATTCCAGAATCTAGAGGGTGATCTGGATCACGTTCACAATTAAAATTTAAAAAAAATCCATTGACCCATTTCCAATCTTCCCCAGAAACTGTGGTGCAAACTAGATAGCGCAATGTTCTGACTAACATGCAGACAACAAAGGCCGGCAAAAATATAATTGGCTGAGGTAATTATAGGAAAACATAGTAAATAAAGTCATGAATAGTATACCATATGATGTGAGTACACAGCGCATTTTTCTAATTGTTTTCCTACAACAGTTTTTTTTATGGTTGTTTTTTACATGCAGTAAAAATAAGCCTCGTGATGGAATAAATTATTAATTTTAAGTCCTATAAAGACGTGGTTCAATTATTATTTAACAATACATTATATATCAAAAACTAGCAATTATACTATGGGTTACTGTATTTCCGTTACAAGCACACCGCACGCCACTTGGCCTGAACCCGCCGATTAAGTCTTGAAGTAATAATGGTTTGTTATATTTCAGCTTCACAGCAAATGTTAACACATTTAAATATTTAAATATAAAACATATTTTTCCATTATTATACCATATAGCATGCATCAACTACCATATATTAACATGCATCAACTATTAAACATTTTCCTATATATGAGTTAACTTGTTCATAATTATAATAATTATAATAATAATAATTATTATTATTGTTATTATTATTATTATTATCATTATTATTCGTAATATTATTATTATTGAATTAAACTTGCAGAAAATTCGACGAATCAAAGCAACAACGCATCGGGAACTGATTGTTTGAATTGTTCTGCAGTTTCCACGTGCGTCGACACGTTTGATTGGGTTATAGAGAGCATGCCTGTCAACAGTAGCAACGCTCCTCTTGAAACAAAGCAATATACCAGGGAAAACAAAAGCTCCATATATGATACATTTAAACAAGAAGACAATTGTTCCATTGTTGTATGTGCATATAATGAGAGTGAAGATCCCTGGCGAATCACGATACTGCGTATGTTTATATATTAAACAAGCATTTATTAATTGATTTATTAATTTATAAAACGAAATTGTCCAAAGTTGTTAGTATTTTTGCATGTTTTATTAATCGTTCGAATCTAAATGTACATTTCGTAGTTCATTCATTGACGAATGCATACTAATTCCAGATCCACCGGGAGTTTGCACAAGAAATAATTCAAACAACGAATCCATGAATCAATGCCGTCCCGTATATGGTAATCCGAACGTCAAAATATATACAACTAATTGCTCTAAGTCAGAACCCAATAGAGAAATGCCCTTTTGCGAAGCAGTCAACGAGAAAGATCTAGGAGCCGGACAATTCGTTGGAAATGGAACTGGTGGTTTCAAACTGGAAGTTTTATGTAAGTAATCAAACTGGATATATTGCAATGGTGTGACATTTTTAATAATGTCTCAAAACATGTAGTTTTGAACTGGAATGTTTGCATATAAATCTTACAGTCAAGGTAGAATGAGCAATGCTTTAGTCAATCTACTTTAATCATATAATTAAGTATGAGACCACAGCAGAACATTATACCCAAAACAATTAATGCATACTATGTAAAAAACAACGTTTTTATTGACGTAGGCTTTTTAGAGACGAACAGGTTTTTACAAATTGTGTATGCTCTTCTCTTATCAATATTGCATGCGTTCGTGCTATTATTTATCTGACTTGATAGCATTATAAAATATGATAATATATTTGTTGCAGTCCCAGCTTCTGTACTTGATTTTCATATCAAAGGGTACGAAGGTGAAGATAATATCATATTCGATGGAAGAATTAATATCACGCTTAATTGCAGAGGACAAGGCGACCCTAAGCCTGAAATTACGTTAAGACACGACAATGAAGTGTTGCAACACTTATTTGAATATGAAGTTCAATTAGCAACAAGTAAACATTCAGGACAATATACATGTCAAGCATCCAATCTGCTTGGTTCAAGCACTAAATTTATTAACGTCACTGTGAGCATAGTCGGTAAGTAATTTCTTTAAGACAACATCCAGGAATTATTATTCGTAAATTTATATTCACCTCCATTGGTTACACGTTAAACGTGTCGGATTAGCTTCATAAATACTCAATCGTTCTTGATATATGTGACTTTTTTCTCCAACAGATTCACCTGCAGGAAGCCACTTCCTGTTTATCGTCATTGCTGGTTGTGCATTCGCTGTGGTAATTGCCATAGCTGTGACATTGATTTTGTTTAAGAGACCACGCACTGTCGTATTCTGCGATAGCATATTACGTGGTTCAGGTTTGTTGTTTTATGTTTCATGTAAAGTTTGGACAAAGTGTTCATTTCTTTAAAAAGATTTGTTGTTCAAATGTTATGTATACTTTCTGAATGGTTACTCTAGATTACTAGTTTCGACAACAAATAATGCGAACGTACATACTGAATATTAATTAATATCTTGAGTGATTGCGTTTCAGATGTTACTGGCGACGACAATGAATTGTAAGAATTATTCGTCTTCTTTTCCCATGTGCCTTGCCTTCTTCTTCATATTGTTATTTATCGTATTTTCTGCATCGTTAAACCTATCGTCCTATTACAATAGTTGCAGCTTACACAACATTTTTTTCCATCGTTTATAGTCATGCTACTGCAGTTACTGGTTTAGGTAACTTCCCTGAAGGCGAAACACCCGGAAACGAAATTGCCGAAGTCTGTTTATCGTCGAAAGAAAATGCAGAGATTACAATTGCCTTTGACAATGAAACGTATGCTGGATGTCTCGATCAGCAAAGACAAGCAGATGGGAATCCCAATCGTAACCTTATTATGTGTTTCGAATGCTACGAGATTTTATTATTTACCATACGCGTTATTGCTGTCCAGTTTTAAGTCTTGCCAATGCATATTCATACAAGTACGCCAGTGTAGGCAATGCTCAATATTGGTATACAAAGTAATATTTTGTGCTGTTCTTTTCAGCTCACAATGCACATGCCTCCAGATACGGGTAGGATGAAGATTGTTATTATATATGTTTTATTTATGTATTTTATTTATGAGTATTGTAAAACGAATAGACATTCGCTTCGTATGTTAAAAGTTCAATAACTCTTGAAATATCAACGTTTATATTTACTGTACATAGGCCTGAGCAAGATCACCTTGAACTGGACACCATTGAGGATGACCCTCTCTACAGCGGTGTTACACAGCCTGAGCCATCGTTTACAGGTTTGGGTGTATTTCCAATATGTAAAACTATATTCTCCGAAAAGTATTCAATAGGTGTCAGATCTTTACCTTGATTTGCTTAACGAAGATAACGTTTCAGCGATTTTATTAAGAGTTCAGTTTTTATTATTTCGTTTAAACTTTTAACTGTAAGCTATTACCATGTGGTCGTTTATGCTCATTAGATGACAGAGAGCACCAAAAATAGCGACTACCAATTCTCAAACCTGAGCATGGACATGAAATCAAAGTGCAATGGATTTGACAGCATTTTATAAAATAATTATTGCAGCATTTATCCATTTCTCATATATTAACATATCGTACTGAAAAAATATGCCATAAGAAATGACATGTGAGTTCAATCCCGTTGCGTTCGTGTTTCAATTATGTTGCATTTATGCATGTAAATCGTAGATATATTAGTGTTTTTTTTTTATTCCGTGATCTAGGAAAGAAACGATGTTATATATAATAATATGTTTGTTTATTTCAGCAACAGCTGTGCCACTGAAAGAAACGTAAGTTTTTTCTTTATTGTTCATTTTAATTATTATTTATTCAGAGTTTTATAAAGCTTAAATCATACATGCCATCTCCAATCGATAAATCGATACTTGTAAATGGTTTTCATAATAATAGGATCTATGGTTTAGAACGATCATTTTCTGGCCATAACCAGTACATGGCGTCTCTTTTGTAGATCATTTAAACGTTCCCAATATAAGCATTGAACTCACATTGTCTTCGTCGACTAGCGGACATGGTATCTACAACAGGACAACTATATTTGTTATAATTACATTATACTGTCGATACTCGATAACCTTCCGTTTACTATAGGACTCGGCTTGAACAAGGCCGTCTAAGCCCAGAACATTGTACTTACAGCGATGTAAATAAAAGGAAACACACAGAAGCCGCCACTTGCAACGTTGAAGATAAAACTAACAGACCAGAAGACATGATTTACAGCGTGGCCAAGAAAACCAAAAGACCGGAGGGTTGCACTTACAGCTCAGTCAACAAGACGAAAAGAACGGCGAGCAAACGCACAGGTATTAAAAAGTTATTTGATTTGCAAGTTAAATGATAATAACAATTTAACAACATCAGCAGCAACTTACTACTAATTAAAACGTTCTACTTACCCCAATATGCATGTTAAAGAAAGGAAACGAATCATGTATGACACTTGCATTAGAAGGTCCGATGATATTTTACCTCAGCATCGTAGTGTTTAAATGAATGTGCTAGTAATATTTCAATGTTACTTTACAGATGAAGGTGCATCTGGCAAATCGTCGTAAGTAGAAACTAATTACTTAATAAATCACTATTATACTTACTTAATTATAACAATGTTTTCTCTTGTATGGTTTATATACATTTGCAAATGCTAACGATACTAGAATAGAGAATTCCCTGTGAAGTCTTATATAGTCTGTTATTACTGTTGTACATCAACAAAATCGCAATATCTAGTAGCTTTGTTGCTAGTAGTAATATTCTAAGTCGTATATTAAACATTTTTGTGTTACATATCGCTTCATTAAATTATATTTATTATAGTCATTATATTTATATTTATATTTCTGTCTGCTATGTCCGTGGAAACAATAAGGCAAGTGGAGAAAGGTGACGAATATGTGTATTGCGTTGTCAACAAAAAAAAAGACCCGGAAACCGGTAAATAAAATATAATGTTATTTAAATGACCATATGTTATATTTAATCATCACAAAATTAATTATAAAAGAAAATACTGTAAGCCAGTTAAATATAAACTTTACATGGAGTAGTTAGTATTTAAGTGTTGGTACGTTTATATTTTTAAATGTTTTTTTTTCTTTTTTTTTTAAGTTGGAGACGATGAATTATCCTGTAGTTTGAGGAGGTAATATTCTGTAGTTGCCTTTGTATAAACATATTGTATACATTGTATAACTGTATATGAAAATCGTATCTGCTTTGTTTTAACAAGTACATAATCAAGTATTTCATACACACTATATACCGCATCGTAACGTACTGTATTAAGTAACGTTAGCATAAATAAATACTGAATTGCTAAGGGTATTGATACGCTGTGTTATTAGTGTTATAGTGTTACCACATTACATTGCGAAGTGTATTCAAGATTTGTCATCTAATAAAATTACCATACCTTCAGCATCATATAATTTGTATTCACATACTCGTACACTAATATTCTTTGTAAAATACTGTGTTTCGTTATAGTACATACATATATATATATATGACCGCGTATACATATTTTTCATGGATCAGAATGCCGGAGTCACGAAGTGAAAGTTCTGAAGCATGCCTGTACAGCTTAGTCAAGAAACACAAATGATCAGGTACATATGTTGCCATTATAATGCTGCGTCCACAAAAAGAAACAACATGTATGAACAATATATTGCAGGCAGAGAGACCATGTTAATACAAAACAACATAACAAAGTTAGTAACTATATGTTCAAGGTTTAACTTAATGAGGAAGAAACATTACCATGGGCCATTGTTCTGTCCAAGTTCAAGTTAAATTGTCGATTTTTAATATGCATATTTTGGTAATTATTGATATCGAAATCTGTGCATACAGACTTTAAATCATTTCGATAAACGTTCTTGTTTTTTTTTACTTTATATATATTTTTTCGTACTGTGTGTTGTTACAGTGCACTACTAATTACATGTTTAAGACTTTTATTATATTAAAAACAGTAATAAATGTAATAAAGTTTGTTATGTACCTTGAGAGAATAGTTGGAAGTGGATGAAGCTGTCTTGAAGATCTGGATTGCTGTCGATACGCCTCGGGCCTTGTTTAATCATTTCCCCTTATCATATTGTGGCAAAATGGATTATCTTAAGTGATGGGTTAAACTAGTCTTTGTATATATTGTATTTTGTTTATATTAAATAACGTAATTTAAAACGCGTGTTTTAAAAATCGTTTGTAATGAATACAATACATTGCTGTTTGTACAGATGTAACAGTTTTGTATGTTTATATGTGCTATTTGAATTGTGTATATAATATTTGTTTGTGAAAACTGTTCTGAGATTGTTCCGGAGTCGCGTTCATTTAAATCAATTTTCTATGTGGTATTTTGCAACACAAACTATTTTAGTGGAAACTGTCATCGTGACACTGTTAAAGTTTTGTAATAATCTACCTGTTTAATTTTATTTGAATAGTGTACATACATGTTTATATTCAAATTGTACTGACAGTGCTCGAATGTCGTTTGTTTTCGCTATCGTATACAATGTTAAGATTGCAGCTTGCTGCATGTATATATTAGTTTGTATGACATTTGTATATTACATTATTTTTTGATTATTTTTAATAATACTATTTTTTCAACTGTTTGTCAACCCAGATTGTATACATTTTTGTAATTTATAATGTTAGTCTTACTTGAATATATTATGAACTTTGTACATAACATAATTTTGTTAATATTTGGCAAATAATAATAATAATAATAATAATAATTATTATTATTATTATTATTATTATTTTTTTTTTTTTATTATTAGTAGTAGTAGTAGTATTATTAGTAGTATTGTTATTACTTAGACAAGAATCATGTTCCTTTCTTTATAACACAAAATGTTAACAAAAACACCAAACAAACTTTTTTCCGTACTTTTATTTAACATTCAACTAATTATGCAATACGTGACGCAATTCTAACGAATGACGTAATGTATAAACAGAAAAACAGTGACGAAACAAACCAGTTTTCGCTTGACTCTCAGTTTTGTAGTGACAACGATTATGTCGTGTTTGCTTTTATTTTGTAGAAAAATGCATTACAATTAATTTAATAAATCGTGCATGGACAATATCTGAATGATGAATGTGTCAGTTGGATAAATAATCTATTATGAGACTTTGAATCGGAATAAAATCAAACGTTCTAACCAGTCATTGCGATTTCGTAAATCGTGTTTCTGGTCAGAATGGTTCACATGCAATATAATATCATGATTGTTAAAGATTAAGGCTTATGGATACAAGAAAAGGGAATTGAAGTGCTAACACTATTGCTGGATTTTTAATGTTGGAAGCCATGGATTGAAATGGAGGTACAGTAAAAGTTTCCGATCTGTTCAATTTTGTTCAGTGAATCTTTTTCTCAAACTCAAAGATGATTATATATTTAATCAATTTCACTACAAACTTTCGTTAATATGCAGTATTTGCATTTTCGGATGAAAGCGTTTAATTTGGACTAAATACGCCATTCGTTGTCGTTATAAAAAATATACACTCATACTGTTCGTGCGGTTGAAGCCAAGTATTTGACTATGTGTATCGTTAAAGACAATCGTAGGAATATATTTCCAGCGTGTGTCATTTAAGTAAGCTGATGAATCGCTTTTGATGTGCGTTAACTTCGTATATGTTTATGTACAATTGTTAGCTTAAGTCATGGTCATCTTGAAATGTCCTCTGTCATTAATCAGAGGGGTGTGCTATAAGCATTTGTTAGGGTCATATAATTTCCTTAATATGACAAAACGCGTTTTACGACCAGAGTCCTACTAAGATGTGTCTTATCTACTTTTGATATTGTCCACAATATGTACTTTTATAACAATACTTTATTAAATTATTGGTTTGAATTTAGGCATGGACATTGATGGTAACAAATATATAAATGTTATAAAGACAAACTTCAAAATTCGAATTGTATCTGAACAAATGTGTTCCAGACACTACATTTATAAATGTCCCTGCTTGGTTGTATTCGTTACGAACGCCTCTTCGGTGTCGTCAGAATGTATTATTTTGTGTTGGGAGTAAGAAAGTGATAAACGATTGCAACTGACTCTTATCTGAAACCGGCAGTGACAAAAAACTAAACATGTCTGCTTTGATGAATTCGAATACAAGTATACAATGAACAATTGTGTGGCTGTAAACTTTAAATTCTTCACAAGCATATTGTCCAGATTGGCCATTATTCACACATTACTTTGACCTTTTAGAACGAACGTCCCAGAGCACACATCCGCACTTTGTTGCATTATTTCTCAAGGAAAATAAAATGTATTATAAATTTAAACTATGTTATAGGTACACGTGGATTCATCTTCTACCATATACAATAGAATCACATAGCAATACATGTAAACATATCAGTTTTTAGAACTATATAATATCTTACTGTTATTGTTATTCAACCTTAAGCATGCCTATTAAGATATGTTCATATGCAAGAAGGATAATCAGCTATAAAACCGCTTTGATTCAAATAACATCAACCAAAGTACCGTATAGGAAATTGTGTGTAAAGGTTATTTGTATATTAATTTTCTGAACAAATTCTCGATATTAAGATAGATGAATTGGCAATCCCAAGTTTCTAGTGCTGTTGTTAGATTTGTCATGGTTCCAGCATGAGGAAATATAGTCATTGTTTAATTGTCCGCGGACAATAACTCTCTTCTGATGTGGATCGCATGAATCAATGTCGGCATGGTATCCTTTATCCAAGAGTTGAAAGTCTGTTTAAAAACTTCCTGCAATATTTCCATAAATTTTCACAAACGCTTTTCATACGAAGGTCGCATCGACAATTACACAATATTGCTTCTTTTTTTTTGCTATCGTGTTTTGTAGGACAGCACATTGCCACTATGAAAGATAAGATCGCTCGTGACATCCAGCTGAGTCAGACTACAGCATGTTTGTTGCTGGGCGACGTGATCTAAACACGCATGCCCAGTTTTAACTATTACAAAATAGCCTCATTGTAAGGTTTTGAAACAAAGTTTGTGCTTTAATAATATAGCGTGATTAAGGAAATGTCAACACTCATTTAAAATAGGTCATAAGTGTTAATTTACAAATGCTTGCATTGCAAAGTTTTGAGCATTAAGGTTTGCTGCTTGATACTGTTGATAATTATAAAAAAGAAAGTTATACAAACCGCTGCTGCTGCTGATGATGATAATGATGTGATGATGACAATGATGATAATGATTATGATGTTGATGGTGATAATGATGATGACGATAATGATGATGATGGTGGCCGTAGAGTGCCCTAGGAAAGACACGATTCGCATACACAGCTGCGGTCTGTTAAAACTGAAAAAGCGAGGAGAATGTGCGGCGACCGCACGTTGCCCTTAAGGTGGCCGCACGATGCCCGTACGAATTTCACAAGTTCGTACGAAATGCATGCGTCTGTCTTGCGGTCTTAAATCATGCTTTTGGTCAGCGTTATGCGACGACCGCAGTGGGTTGTGACTGAGACTTAATGTAAATTGCGGTTGTTGCGGCGATCATGCGATCGAGAACAAAACGCACGGGCGTCGTAAGGTCGACGCACTTTTTTGACAATTATCTCGCCGCAAGCTCGCCGTAACCCGGTTGTTACCGAGGCTTAATTAAAGGTCTAGTTTAGTCTTTCTTTATTTGACCCCCCCCCCCCGAAATCTGGGGTATTGTATCTCTGTGTATTAGCACCCTGCAATGGTCACAGTGAGGAAGCAGTGTGGCGACCTTTATCAGCTAATATAATCAATACACTGCTGTAGAGGAAACAATCCACTAAGCCATTGCTAAATATAAAACCCGAATCTCCTTATACTACGGATATTTGTTAAGTTCATTTTTATAGACATTGCGACTTTGCTATCTGTACAAAGTCTAAAAACAAATGTAGAAATCGTCTTTAAATTGATGTTTATTCACAAACGACTTATTATTTCGTATCTCTGTGTCAGGAGTGTCCTTTTTCTCCATTATATATGATGTATTGTTCTTGTTGAAAATGATAATGAATATATATAAAAAAGATAAATTTGCCTACATGGGAATATTTCCTTTAGTAATGAGAGTAACATTCATTTGTCAATACGAGTTTGTGCTTTGTTATCTCAATACTGCAATTGGGCACAACATTATGTTTATTTATAATTTGGTATAATAAACACATAGTGTAAACAAATAGCTAAAGCTATATGTAACTATACGACTTTTTATCTTTATTAATCAAACTTTTGCTAGCCAGTGTTTTTAATCTGATCAAATTATACATGTATCTAGATCGTCACTACTGTGACCTCCGTTTTAAAAACAGATAGATACAGCAGTCGGGCAATTATTACATTGACCTACATCAGTTTACCACATAATATTCATGTCATTGATTGTGTTGTGTCACATGGTACTCTTGAAGACGCCTGCTTCTGATTAATTAAGTCAACTGAAGTCGACATCATGTGAATATTGTTCTAAACAATATACAATCGTACTTTGTGTGCGGTTGACAACCACTTCTTTGACTAATTGTATCGTTAAAGACAGTAGTAAGAATATATTTCCGGCGTGTCATTTAAATAGGCTGATGCTTCGCTGTTAATTTGCTTTAACGTCGTAAATGTTTACATACAGTTGTTAGCTTAAGGCACACTCGTCTTGAAAAATCAGCTGTCATTTCTCAGAGGGGTGTGCTATAGGGACTCATAATTTCCTTAATATGAAATGATGCGTTTTACGGACAGAATCCAACTACGATGAAATGATGCGTTTAACGGACAGAATCCAACTACGATTGTCTATCCAGAATATGTATTTTTATGAAAATACTTTATTGAATTACTGGATTTAATTGAGGAATGGACATTAGTGGGAAACATTTATGCATGGTAAAATATTGTGGACAAACTAGACAAGTCGATTTGTATTTGAACAAATAAGAACCAGACACTACTTTTATAAATGTCTCTGCTCGATTGTATTCATTACGAACGCCTCATTGGTGTCGACAGAATTTATTAAAAAATCGTCCGAGTTCTTATTTCTTATCTGAACCGGTATACAGACGAAAAACATGTCTGCTTTGATGATTTTGAATACAAGTAAAGAATAAACAATGGCGTATTGCGTGGCTGTGACCTTTAAATTCTTCAAAAGCATATTGTCAAGATTTGCCACTATTCACAAATAACTTTGACCTTTAAGAAGGAACGTCACAGAGCACACATCCGCTCTTTGTATCCTTATTTCTCAAGGAAAATAAAATGTATTTTAAATTTAAACTATGCTATAGCAACATGTGGATTCATCTCCTATCATAGTATCACATAGCAATACATGTAAACATAATTATAACTTTATATACTATATATCTTACTGTCATTATTCAACTGTAAGCACGCCTATTAAGATAAGTATATATATATGCATGTTTATCTGCTATCAAACAGTATTGATTCAAAAAACATTAACATTTAAAACGAAAGTAGCGGATAGGAAAGTATGAAGGTTGTTTTTATATTAATTTTTTGAGCAATTTGTCGATATTAAGATTCATTAATTGGAAATCCCTGGATTCCAGTGGTGTAAATAGATTTGTCACGGTTCCAGCACGAGGAAATATAGTTAATGTTTAATTGTTCGCGGACAACTCTCTTCTCATGTGGAGCGCATGAATCAAGGTTGACATGGTATTGTTTATCAATGAGATGAAAGTGTGAATGGGGTATCTGTTTAAAAACTTCCTGAAATATTTTCATAAATGTTCACCAACTCCTTGCATAAGTAGGTCGCATCAAGAAAATACAAAAATATATTGCTGCTTTTGTTTTAACAATAATATTTTGTAAGACAGCACATTGCCACTTTGGGAGCCTTGATAGCTCGTGACATCCAGATGAGTCCTACGACAGCATGCTGGTTGCTATGCGACGAGATCTAAACACGCATTCCCAGTTTTACTTATTTCGAAATAGCCTCATGTGTAATGTTTTTGATAATATATCGTGGTTAAGGACATGTCAAATGTCCATTTAAAATGTGTAATAGTGTTCATTTACAATTGCTTGCGTTGTAGAGTTTAGATCATTAAGGTTTGCTGTTTGATCACGTTGTTAATTATAAATAAGAAATTTATAAAATGTTGACGCTGCTGATGCTGATGTGATGATGATGATGATAATGATGTTGATGATGATAATGATTATGATGATGATGATGATGATGATGATGATGGTGTGGGTTGTAACCGAGACTTAGTATATGCGGTTGTTGCGGCAATCTTGCGATCGAGAACAAAGCGTACGGGCACCGTAACGTCGAAACACGTTTTGGAATTTATTAAAGGCCTATTTTAATCCTTCTTTATCTTTATTTGACCCCTACCCAAAATCTGGGGTATTGTACCCCTGTGTATTGACAGTCTGCTGTGGTCACAATAAAAAAACAGTGTGGCGACCTTTATCAACTGTTATCAATACACAGCTGCAGAGAAGACAGTGCACGAAGCCATTGCTGAACTGATCGAAAGATTGCAGATAATGATAAACCTTCGAGATTTTATGGAGTACCAATACACAAAGTAGAACACCCCACGGAGACGCCAGGCATCCCTTAAACTAGGCCTTTCAACGCATGCAAGCTTAAATAACAGTATTTCTATTATCAGGATATGTAACCTATTTACTACATACGTGATGCACGCTGAAATACATGTAAAATCTCATTTTAAAATTGACATTGGAATAGAGGAAAACACTAAAACAAAATGGCGACTATCAAGTGGGGCTCCGGCTCGGCTGAACACGGCCCAAGTAATTAAATATTAAAAACTATAAACAAACAGGCGCGCGATTCGGGGTAACTCTATACTATACAAATACTATTTTATAGTGAATTGATAATTTGTTTTGGTTTCTTTTCTTGAGATGTATGATTTGTATGTTATAATAGCGACACTACGCCTTAACGTCCGCAGAGGCCCTTAAAATGGGTTAAAGCACACGTGCTAAGCACTTATTTTACTAATTAATTATTGCGTACCGTTAAAGTTTAATCTATTCTCAATATCAGTTACAGTAAAATAGAACAGCGCTGAAGAGAGAATGAAATATAAATTTAAACTTATCATGTAACATGTTAAATTTTCTGTAGCTGACAAATTTTTACCCTTAAATGCTTTGTGAATACAGTATTTAAATTCTTCAAAGTAAAGAATATAATAAAACAATGTTACTCATTGCTTTACAAATCAATACAACACTAGATTTAACAGCATTTTCTTAAACTTTTGTCAGCCATGTAAAATGTTAATCAACACAGTCCATGCAGATTATGGTTACATATCGGGTAAGTATCAACTCATGCTTATCTGTCCGATTCGCAAAACACGTGTTGTATTGGATAAAGGTTAGAAAAGTCATCAAGCATGCGCACTGACGCTGCCCAGCCAACAATTTCGGATAATATCCTATAAACTGAGGTTTGAATTAAGTGTCAATGGTATTCACAATATCAACAAATATACAATCTCATGTTAAGACAATATATATTTCTTGTAGCAATGCGTTTAACAGTTCAAGACGGTATGTACTATTTGTATGTTATCTCATTTTAATTATAAATAGAATTAAAATATGTTTGAAATATTACTATTTCAAAGCGGACCTTGGGTCTTTAAAATTCTAATCGTTTCCAACATCGGTGTGTCTGTTTGTATTAGTGTCTGAAGTTGTAAAAAAAGCATTGTGCATCCGACGTTGACAAACGTCATAACGTCGACACTACATTGTTATATGATGTCGGAAATCAACGCCGACATAACCGAATTGTTATGTCGAAATTCGACGTTGAAAAAAAAACGTCTATATTTTAACGTCTAATTGCTTTGCTGTTTAAACCTGTTTCAAAGTTGAAACAACTTGTATTTCTTGTGTTTAAACAGCGTCAGAAATCAACGTTGACCACATATCAGATGTTGACGTTGAAAAAACTTCCAGATTTCAACGTCTACCGGTATTCGGTTTTAATTTTTACAGATTTTTCAACGTTGAAGAAATGGGTTTTTTTTAACATTGATTCAACGTTGAAGAAATGGCTTTTTTCAACGTTCATTTACGTTGATATGCCTGTTGGATAGTATTCAATGTGAAAAAGGCAAAGCCTTAGGCAAATAAAGTATGTAAAGATATACGCAGTTTTACAAGAGATCATTACTCACGTGGCACACGCAGTGCAAAATAATTAATTTTGTCTTTAATATATATGTGACAATTATTCATTGAAATGGTTTACAACCGCACAGATGATTGTTTACTCCACATTATTCAATTGATGTCGATGTCAAACTCATTAAGATGACACAATTAATCATAATGAAAAAGACGCCGTAAATTGTTGCTCATGATTCAACACAATGGCATTGACATTGTGCGGTAAATTGCTGTTCCATTTGCGCGATGGCTATAGATCGGAAGAAGGAAGTATGTTTTGACCTAGATTTAATTTGATAAGTTAAATAGAAAACTGGCTAATAAAACAGAGCTCGTAGTTCATAAACCGTTTATTTAACTATACTTTTGCATCACATTACCAAATAATTATAGGTAAACATAATCATGAACACTGTTACTACCGCTATCAACATAACAAAACATACAATCTTATTAACCAACCTCTATTACTATCGTGATTTTTACAACAATCCTAACTCATTGCATGTATTTGCGGATAGACAGCCGATTACGTGTGGGTAGTTTAAATTCAAAACAATATCATACTGAATGAAATAAATACATACCGGTACACCAGTTTTAGAAACTAATACGACATTATTCATAGTAATACGATATCAGCGTGTAACACTTTTGATCAAAGGTCTAACACGCCAACCTGTCGGCCAGTCTGATGTATGTACATATTCCGGTAATTTTTACTTTATATAAGTGAGTCACGCATTTTCAACGATTTCAACGAAATGAACAGAAATACTTCAAATTATTCAATCGATTCACGTTACAAACACATTATAGTTGTATTAAATTTAACTGATGATTTCTCGTTACACTACGTCATTTCAGATATGTTTATATGTCGGCAGTGCAAACTTACTCTAATAAATGCAAATTATTTTATTTTTGGGATGAATCTGTGACAAAAATGTTGGAAAATGTTTATTCGTTAATCTGTGAACATGTCCCTTTAAGTTATTGTATTAAACCATATTAAAATCATATATTTTTATATTGAGACCTCGTAGTTACAATAACTCATAATCAAAATGAAATAAATGATATTCACCATGCAGCAAGTATTGATGGATCATTCTATTATTTCGATCGATTTAGCCGCAAAAGAATCGTTAAAGTTTGCTTTTTACCTCAATTGTTAAAGTGGTTTACGTTGAAGAGTTTACACACACATCACGTGACTCATTGCCAAGTTGTTATTATTATAACTATATTGTGAACTTACTATAAATATATATGTGTTATGTATATGATTAAAGTAGCTGTTAAAAAGGACTGAAATAGAAACTTGATTGATAAACGGACTTGTTCACAGTTTCGTATTTTTGAAAAATGCCTTAGCTGTCTTAAATGCAAAGCTTAAACCAGTTGGACTAACCAAAAACATACATACAGAACTTAATTTAATGGTTTGCCTTCGCCGAGACTCAAACCCCGGGATCAAAAATATGTTGCCTTCATCACTCGGCCATTCTGACTGTTGATCATAATGGTGAATTGTGAACGTCGTATAAGTGATACACGTGGTACCGATGAAAAGCGTTACAAACGCTTCATAATTATATCTTTTTAAATTGATGATTTGATTTTCATAAACAATATAGCTTGAATGTGTTACTTTGCCTGTAGTGTTGTTTCTTTTGTTTATATAAATATAGTTATGCCTCTGTTAATCATATATTTTCGGGTTAAAATGTCTTGTAAAATCAAAGCTATACTTCTAGGGTTTCCCCGACGCCTGGCACCCATTCTGTGCACTCTCTCAAGCACTAGTTTATCAACATAATCCTGTGCAATACTCATCTTCTCAACAAAAAATGTTCTCAGTTTAGTTTAAGTTTCAGCATTGGTTTCTCGATCAGACTCTTCAATATTAGCAAAAACTAGATTGTTTCTCATTGACTGTGCTTGCAAATATACAACTTCCTCTTTTAATGATTTCTTTTCGGCTTCTAGTGAGGTTACTTTTTCATAGAGTTCATCTTGTGAAAATTCAAAACTATCTACCTTTTCCTCAACTGATTTGAGCCTTTCAGGGTACTGCGATCATCGACAATAGTCCACAGTCGCTTCAGATCCTTTTCAAATGTACTTAATTTCAGTTTCAGCTCGTCTAGAGACTCTAATTTCTGTTTTATTTTGTCAAGCCTACATTCGATCTTTTGCAGGCATAACAACAAGTCTTTATTTGTAAGTTCATTCATGGTCGAGCGACTACCGGTAGCTTGAGCTGAGCCTTTATCCATGATTCTCGAATCAGCATCGGCAACATGTTTCAGGTGCAAAAACACAGTCGCTCACATTATTATCTGGAAATAACACAGAGTTTGCTTGACTTAAAACTTCACTTATCCACGTGCCTCCGGCCGGGCCTCTGTTCAACGCTGACCGTTTTCTGCTAATAACTTCGCTGTCACTAAAACTATCGCTGTTTCCTTTCTTTCTTTTACTCTTTCCCATAACACTGCATTTACTCCAATTAATCCAACAAATCCAATAACGTTTAATAAAGCACGATATTTATTTTGCTTTATTTTTTAATAAACCCAAAATCATCAAGAGCACTGAAAAACACAACCGACCATCTTGACCACGTGATAAGATGCGATAATTGATACATGTATTTGTCAGGCAAATTTAACAAATTAACATTGTCAGAAAATAATAGCGGGAATGAATGTGCAGTAAGTTTATGAATTTTCCATTTATTGCACTTCTCGGGTTTACAATTTTCCAGACCCTAATTGATTCGTGTGTATTAACACAGCTTTACCAAGCGCAAGTTTTAGAATTATTCTCCTGCTGGAGGTGTACTCGCTAGAATTAATTCACGGGGACGACAGTCGGTTACAGCGTACAATAATACTTTTACACAATGATAAAATAATAAGAAATATAAGCTCAATCAAATTTGATAATATTTGTTCTGCTTATTCATCAGAAAAATACCAGAAATGTACCACTTTATATTTCGTGCTTGCGAGCTCAACAGGCAACATTGTACGTTGTCACCGACTGTCGTCCCCACGAATTGTAGCATTGTAATTGCTATTTATAGAGCGCTCCGAATATGTATGCTAAACAATATAGTTAGTACATTTAGTCAATGAATATAACATTCTGATCATGACATACAATGAGTACAATTGTTCTTAATTATGTTCATTTCTAGAGTGTATGTCGAAGATATGTTTATAACTTTAATTTAACCGCTTATCTGAACAATTATGTAAATTTTTAATCCCCAAAAGTATGCAACAGTTATTCGTATACGTTAAACCATTGTTTGAAGTTTGCATTCCATAAAATTAGAAAATTTGCTCAATTCTATTATCATTCAATTTCCCCCCTGCATAATTATCGCAAGAAGTATAGGTCAAACGTGATCTTAGACAGCTACGCCAAAAAAAAAATACGTGAAATAAATATAGTTATATTTATTCTTTATTATCTGGATTTTTTCGCCTATGCATTATATAACCAAATACGTTTAGATTTTAATTATGTAGGCGGGTGTATTTTGCTCGTTCTGCTCTATCCGTTTGTAAGCCAGACAGACAGACAGACACCATAAGCAGTATGGAACGTGTATTGGGTTAACAATAGTTCATAAGCGACCCTCGCGTGTACGGCTGACGCTCATTAAAATTGTATTGTCCATTAAAGCGATCAAGCTCAATGTGAAAATACTTTCAAGGGAGAATACTCGTCTTATATTGTTTGCAAATTAACTTAAAGGGATAATTCCTATATTTTATATATATGCACGTGCTGTTATTTATATGCAAAGAAGATTTGCACATATACAGTGTAGCCTATCGCGATTTGTACATGCACATGCTAGTTTTATTTACCTGCCGATACTTGTAACACTAATGTTGTTATTCATTAAACGCACCGCACCATCACTGCCATGATTAATGTTGTTCGTATGCTTCTTCAACAAAAGTGCTTTTAGTGTTATTTATACTCGAAAAGTTAAGACTTATGTCCATGCTATGGTTTTAATCGAAGTCTCGGTGTATTAAATCGTTCATACTTAGTGTCGTTTAGTGTTGTTTTTAATCCCAATAGAAGTTATATATAAATCTATCTAGTTTACAAAACTCGTTCTTTGAACGGCGTATTTAAATATAACCCAGTACTGTCGGTTAAGATTTGATATATTTTATTTTGATATGCAACATTTAAAAAAAAAACGCGAGAAAAAAACGCATTGAACCACTTTACTCAAGCACAGCTATCTGCGCGTTTTATAGATTAGTTTGAACTCACTACTGAAAGCAACATCGCACAATGATAGTGTGACCTTGTTTGCATATATTGCGTATATCTAATTAGGTCAAGTCTAAGTGTACAGTCGGTTTATATTTTGGCCCATAATGAGGGGATCAACCATTTATTATAAACAGGGGGAATCATGATTTTCTGTTCATAAACATGCTGCAATCCTCTGCATTTATAAATCGGATTGACGTGCCCATGTTTATAACGGTTATCACTTGCATTTTTATATACTGTATGTTATACTGTTTTATAACATAAACAATGTATAAGTGAACGTATAAACAAATTATAAGTTAAACACGGATTTTCTTTTATGTTAATTATACAGGATTTGGCAAGGGTTTATAATATTTCTGACTGTATGACAGAGTAGACTATTATTAGTATGGATATAACCACACCCACTGATTATTCAAAGGGAACACATCTGTCTGTGTTTATCATCACTGGCTGGTGCCATCCACTTGATGTTGTTGCTATTGTTGTACGTTTGGTTTATACTTCGTTTTGTTATTTTTAGCTCGACTATCCGAAGACTAGATGAGCTCTCCTACTGTCACCGGCGTCTGATCTTGGTTAAAGTGTCTATTCAGAAGTGTGGTAACTTCAAAACTACATCAGTGTATTAACTTGAAACTTGGAATGTACTCTTGTCATTCACTCGAGCACCAGATGCAACATTCCCCTAACTCAGATGTGTGTTTTTACAAGAGTTATGCCCCTTTATCACATATATTTTCTGGTTAAAGTTTATATTTAAAAGTTCTGTAACTTTAGAACTACATAAATTATTCAATTCAAACTTGTAATATACCTTCGTCATTTACTCCAGCATCAGGTCCAACATTCCCATAACTCTGTTTTGTATTTTGACAGAGTTATGCCCCTGTTCACACAAATTTTCTGGTTAAAGTTTATATTCAAAAGCCTCATAACTTCAAAAGTACACAATTTATTTACTTGAAACATGAAAAGTACCTTTTTCATCAACTGTAACATCAAGTGCAGCATTCCCATAACTCAGTTTCGTATATTAACAGAGTTATGCCTCTGTTTATCATATATTTTCGGGTTAAAATGTCTTGTAAAATCAAAGCTTCACAGGATATTCACTTGAAGCTTGCAATATACCTTTGCCGTCAACTCCTGCATCAAATACAACGTTCCACATAATTCTGATTTGCATTTTGACATAGTTTTTGCACTTTTTCACATAGATTTTCAGATTAAAATTTTTATTCAAAAGTTTTATAACTTCATAACTTGATAGATTATCACTTGGAATATACCTTTGTCATCAATTACATCATCAGGTGCCACATTCCTCATAACATTGCTTTTTATTCTGACAGAGTTTTTGACATCTTTTCACATAGATTTTCAGTGTAAAATTTTCATTCAAATTTCTTATAATTTCCAAACTACATAAGGTAGTCATATAAATTTGGAATACATCTTTGTAATAAACTCCAGCATCAGGTGCAACAATCCCAGCAACTATTTGTTTTTCTTTATAGTAGCTGTAGTAGCAGTGAGGGTCAGAGTAGTAGTAGTAGTAGTAGGAGTAGTAGTAGTAGTAATAGTAGTAGTAGTAGTAGTAGTAGTAGTAGTAGTAGTAGTAGTAGTAGTAGTAGTTGTAGTTGTTGTTGTTGTTGTTGTAGTAGCATTTGTAGTAGTTGAAGTAGTAGTAGTTGTAGTAGTAGTAGTAGAAGTAATAGTAGTAAAAGTAGTAGTAATATAAGTAGAAGTCGCAGCAGTAGTAGTAGTAGTAGTAGTAGTAGTAGTAGTAGTAGTAGTAGTAGTAGTAGTAGTAGTAGTAGTAGTAGTTGTTGTTGTTGTTGTTGTTGTTGTTGTTGTCGTTGTTGTTGTTTTTGTGGTGGTGGTGGTGGTAGTATTAGCAGTAGTAGTTGCAGTAGTAGTTGTAATAGCTGTAGTAGTAGTAGTAGTAGTAGTAGTAGTAGTAGTAGTAGTAGTAGTAGTAGTAGTAGTAGTAGTAGTAGTAGTAGTAGTAGTAGTAGTAGTAGTTGAAGTAGTAGTAGTAGTAGTAGTAGCAGTAGTAGTAATTGTAGTAGTAGTAGCAGCAGCAGTAGCAGTAGTAGTAGTAGTAGTAGTAGTAGTAGTAGTAGTAGTAGTAGTAGTAGTAGTAGTAGTAGTAGTAGGAGCAGCAGCAGCAGTGGTAGTAGTAGTAGTAGTAGTAGTAGTAGTGGTTATAATAGCAGAAGTAGAAGTATAGTGGCGGTGGTAGTAGTAGTAGTAGTAGTAGTAGTAGTAGTAGTAGCATAGAAGTGGTGGTGGTAGTAGTAGTAGTTTTGGTAGCAGTTGTGGTAGTAGCGGTAGTAGTAGTAGTAGAGGTAGTAGTAGTAGACGTTGTAGTAATAATAGTAGTAGTTGTAGTAGTAGTAGTAGTGGTAAAAGCTGACTGGTTGTTTCATACTTATGATCATGCGCACAATGTACATGGATTTTCCAGTTTCTATTTTTAGAAAAAATAAAATTCCCGTAACTATTCTGAACGAAAACTTCCAGCGTCACCGATTCGGGTAATCTTTTTTCTTTACTTTTCTTATTGATTTCTTCTAACACATTTTTATGTGTTTAGTTTGAGTTATATAGTACGACACATGGTTGACGTTTATTTATACAATAAAATTAGCATATCTCGTAACCTGATCGTTGTGTACTATATTATAAGTGAATGAGTGATACACAACGATCGATAAGAGCTGTGTATTTTCGTAAGAGGACGCAATGACATACAACTTATTGATAACATAGTAGCGTAGATGTCCGGACATTTTTTTTTTGTTGCATAGAAAGACTGTTGATGTTGATGTCATTTCGTGACTTTCGTGGTTTGTTTCTTTTTGATAGTATTGCCTACGTGTGCTTTTCGTTTTGTTTTACCGTAACTTCTTAATTGCGATGGTTAGGTTTGGAACATGGTGACAAAGATTAATAAAATTATTGTGTGATTTTTTAAACCTCTGATTGATAGACAATCGATAAAACTGTAGACATTTAATCCACCAGAGTTAGACAGTATATGCGCATTAACAAAAGAAAATCACGCTGAAATTTGTTGATATCATAGTTAAATATAGTTCAAATGTGTCGTGACTCATTATGCGGTTTTGTATCACATTGGCAGAATAACACTAGTCTTACATATGTGTTAATACCTATGGTAATAAACGTAATATATTTACATGCGCCGCGCATGGGGTGGCGTCTATTTGTGATAACAGTTTACCTGAAGCAAAAAGCTTACTACATTTTTGTCTAAAATCACTTGATTACAGTTTCAGCGTCAAACTGTGTGTTGTATACGAGTTCTTTGCTTATACGTTGATCAACTGTACTCTTGTTTTTTTTTAAATATTATAATATAAAATCGTTAGTTTTACGACCTGTTTAAACTTAGTCGTGTTACATGTCACTGAACAGTTACTTGTAAAAAAATATATAGAAGTCATTCGTTTTCTTCAAATATATATAACGGCGCCCTTCGATGCTTTTTTCTTGTAAATTCAAATTGGCTTGATGTTGTTTCAAACCCCACTGACGACTCTGCTTTTTAAAAGGATGCTTGGTGTGTTGGTTTTATTTACATGATTTTCAGTTGATGAGTCGACATTTCTTTGATTTGGAGTGATGACCTTTGTTACATTGAAACGCTGTACAATAACTTCGAGTATTTTTGAATGTGTATCATAGATAAGAGGATACCTTTTTGCCAATATAGCAAAGCTGACCGTCGTAATGTAACAACATTTGAAGCACATCTCTGTTTAATTTGTGTTTAACTTTAATAAGTTAACTAACTTTAGACGAGCTGCCATTTTACAATTGAGGTAAATGAATTGTATTTTACTAGGCAATCAATATTCCGTAACTATCCAACTGTTTGACAGCTGGGCCCGTATTCACAACCCATTCTTAGACTTAAAGATAATAATAGACCTAGACTCAATAATGAATACTTCAGAGATTGCAAACATACTGGGTACCTATGTGGCTTATGTCATTAGACAGTCGTTCTAAATAAAGAAAGTAGAGATGGTGAATACCAAGCGAACATTAATTCGCTTTTATAACATTACAGTTTCAATAATATTCTTTATTCTTTGTCTTAGATTCTGAATAGTTTGGTAAATACGGGTACATGTTTCTTTAAACACATTCACTTCTATAAACATAGGTCGCGTCACAGACACAGATCTCAATACCAAGACTATTAGGCGTTTTAATAAAATACGCGACAGTAAAGTTGAAATCTTTAATTCCGAAGTTGATGAATGTTCATACAAGTTATTCTGAAATAAATGCTTCGTTAATACAATTCAATCTGTCCCCTTTTAACAATACTATATGATTTTATATGTCATTGTATCACGCACATGAGCGATTTGCAAGTTTAAAACATTGGCAGTGAATTATAGTATACAGGAAATGCTATATTTACAGTTTAAGTGTCTGCTTACTCTACTACAAAACCTACACAATTACGCGTAGGTCCCGAACGATAAACATTGCAGTATCTAAACAAGTTTCATATTAACCTCTTTCGATTTAGAGAAACTAATTGTTAAGTTGATTTATGTGGTCTATGGGAGACAACACACCACATGTTACATCTTAACACAAGTACGAGAGTAATGTTCCATTGTGGTACGTGAATGTTTAAACATACTTATCCTCACAGTCAAAGGGAGGTAACTAAATTAGCACAAGTTTATTGGTTGCAAGAGTTTTCAATATTCTAACGACAACGAGAAGGCACGTCTTTTTGATATAGGGCACACAATCATACAATTAACAATGCTAAACAGTTGGTGGAAACGTAAGGGATATTTTTTCGTTCGATTAAAAGCATATTCGTGTTGTCGATTTATATTTAGTTCATACTTGGGGGAAATTACAGTTATTGAAAAAATAGGGGAATCGTGTTTTTCTGTTTTTAAACACGCTATATGCTACAGTCCGTTTAAGTGCAAGTGATAATCGTCAAAAACATGAACACTTAGACAAACTATAATTTAGAGATTTAAATACCGATGTAAACAGAGACGACTGCAGCTTGTTTTATAGCAGAAAATCACGATTTATAATATTACCAGCGAATGAAATATTCCCCATTATCAACTTAATTTTGATCAGTATTTTGATAGTATGCCTTATGAACTGATTTACCTTTATCGAATTATCCATGTTTACAACGCTTCTCACTTGCATATAGCCAGACTACATTTTTGAACTGTATTGTGTTCTTTTTCGGGTATTGAACAGTTTATAACAAGCAGGTTAAACAAACTATAGACCTCCCCCAATTGTCGAAATTAGACTATTTTCCAGAACAGTTTGTTACGCTTTTCTAACTCAAACGGCCAGCTGCAACATTCTTCACTACAGTAACTACGGGGAAACATTATTGTACAGACAAAACCTATCGAAGTTCGTCATTTAGTTATATGGATTAACTCTGTATAATACCAAACATATGTGTACTGAGTGTTATACCGTGTTGACACTATATGTTAAAGACATTTGGTGTCCTAGTTTCCCGTGAAAGAAATAGACTTCATTTGCATGATTTTGACATGGAGAAATCCTGTCGTTGTGGTCAGTCAAGTAATTCAATTTCGAGGGTCTTCTAATAAACCTGTTATGGTCTGGAATCAATATTAAATAAAGACATTGGTACAAATGGAGGAAACATAGGTATTTATAAACAAAGCAACATGTTTTGACTGTGTTAATGTACTTATTAGTGGTCAGAAACTGGCCACGTGATGATGAATTTGTAAATTGTTAAATATATCATATATTTCAAACTGTTTATACTGGACACCATATTTCATAGACAGCCCTCAAAAGAAATTGTTCATAAATGACAGTTCATATTTGTCTTTATATAAGTTTACAATTTAAATAAACATAAATAGACACTAACCGTGGTAGCTATTTGTTTATCGCTCACTGCACATTTTGCAATTAACACGGTAGTTAATTAGTTCTTGATTCTGAAAGTGCAACATTTCGTCTGGGTTTTTTTTCAGCCATAAAGGCAAGATATCAACAGCATGGATTACAGAAAGAGTAACATCAACATTCAAAATGCATATACTGTAAGTTATCTACTAGCACGACATCTTTTTATTTCGTCCATTTGTTTTAATCACTAACCATTTAGGTTAAGTCTTCTCGCATAATAAATCAAATAATACACGTATATATAAATGACATGTTATCTCTAAATGGTATATATTTTGGAATACTGGTATAATTTCAGAAACGGCTTCTAATTGTTTGTGCACTCCTAACAGTTAAAGAAGCAGGTAAGTGTACATAATATTTAATTTTACAATTTATGTCAATACTTGCACATATATTTAATAAATTATTTTCAAGTTTGAGTTGTTGATCTGTAAATAAACAAAGATTTTGAGTTCTGATGAATTAAACCATTAATTAAGCTTAAGTGGTTTAATATACGCGCATCAGAACGAAATATCGTTGTTTATTTACAGATAAACAACGATACAGCGAACATTTCGATTCTAACATGACCAGGCAACATACTTCACTGTGTATAAACCAATTGAATGTACTACCGGATGTTGCGTTTGCGAACATCATCGATAACACACATATCTATTTCGCACCTCCTAGCGTATAGTTAGAAACTGTAATAACTTTATCTATATGACAAGAAAAGGGAAATTTGACATTTTGTTTTCTTTTTCAATGACAACTCTTGTCAATTACATTCATTTTTGAGTTTGTTGTCGTGGATATATTGCCATCAACTACATCAATTACTTTATTCAACTGAAATGTTGGAAATACATACGACGTAAAATGTGTTTTACTCACATGTTGCTTCTTACAGAGTGTAGTTTTATATGTGTGTACATGCTTTAGTGTCCGATTATTACTTAAACAAGTTTAATTGTGTGATGTGAGCAGTAAATGTATTCAAAATATATGGCTTTCTCGGATAGGTGTGCCAATCAAGTTTGTTCAACTAACTGCACTATGTCATGTAATGATTTGAACGATTACTGTGATTGTAGTGAACGCTTATTGTGAGTGATTTCTGGTGCTTTTACTAGTGAATATTGTATTTAATTTATGTTTTCTTTGTTAAAACAACACCAGAGCAGTTGCATTCAGTGAGTTTTCTGAATACAAACAGTAATAATGTTCTGAACGTAATACATCTGGTAGGGTACTTCACACGAGCCATGCTGGCTTGCATTGCACATACACCAAACATACACTACAGTAATATCTTAGTTGAAGGGCATATGTAGTCTAGCGGTAAAGCACATGACTTGAGAGCGGCAGGCCGGGGTTTAATTCCCGGTCCGGTACTGGTCCCACTTTCATCCTTTACTTTTTTCACCAATCATTACACTCATTTATTAATAATAAAACACCATAGATTGTCAGAAATGCCTAACTTAATCTCTGACATTGCTGAACTGTGACAAAGTTTTTCAAGCAGACTGCATAATACCAAAGTGGATACCAAACATATGAAAAAAAAACGCTAATGAACTTGAAAAAAACCCCAGACTCTGTATTCGATAGTTGTGAGGTATAAACTGTTAATACCTGTAAGTATCCTGACTGCTGCAGGAATATTAAAAATGGCAAACATGTATGCCCATATGACATAACATAAAGTGGATGTAACATGGGCAAAACATAACTAGACTAAGCGGAGCTGTGGCTAGGGACTGCTGTGGCACGGTATTCAGCTGCTATACCAGAGGAGGCCAGAATAAGTGAAAGGAAATACACGGAAGGCACGGGAGGCAACCACGGCCAATATATATCTAAGTTCAGTTAAAACTTAATGTGAAACGTTACATAAATTGTCAAACTTTATTGGTCAATTAATGTTTCATTTTCTAATGTTTCGTATTGCAATTATCTTGCTTATAGATCGTTCTCAGTCATTTAGTGAAACTAACCCTGTCAATATGATAATCATAATTCTATGTAATTCATAATGCCTTGTGATACATATGCCAGTAAATTCCTGTTGCCGAAATAAACAACAGCTAAAGTTAAATTCTATTATATCTTCTTCAGGTAATAGTGGACTTGGACGAGTCATTCAAGATTGATGCGTTATATTCTGATGTACTTTTTTCTGTTACTGGCACAAATATAATCTTTGATTATCTGATGTCTTCTGGAACTGTATGACATCCTTTGTAAATATAATTATTCTTTATTTGTTAAACTGCTTTATGGGGATTTACGTTATGTTCTGTGGTGATTTTAAACTTGTTTGTTTTGTGTTAGCAGTATCGGAAAATACATATGTACTCTTCCATTTTACATGCTAACAACACTTTTCCATCACGAAAACAATTCAATGCTATCAAATGACTGCAACATTTTGTATAACATCGATTGTAAAAAAAAATGCAATAGATTAAACATTCAAAATAGTTCGTTCAAAATTGAGAACATCACATCGCAATAATTTTTACACACTGTTTTTTTTTTACAGCAAACGTAATAAATCGTTGAATGATTTGCAATAAATTGTACAATATTTTGATTCTTACCGTCTCTGGAAATGTAGGATTTTATCGATATTTAGATGAAAAACTAGCATGTTGTTTGTATCAATTGTAAAGTAAACATACTGGACTACCTTTTAGTTATATAAACTGCCCATACAAAAGCCGTGTATTTTGTAAAATCTTGTTTTAATTTAACTTCTACCTCGATGTACACTCAATGGCAGCTGATTTTCCGACTATCTCGGTTGTACACTTCATATTGATTTGAAAAAAAGTTATGGAAAATGTCACAAAATGTATTTAGATATAACTTACATTAAGTGTACGATTCTTCATTTGATGTATATCCTAAAACTATAGATGACATTTATGGACGTCGGATTTGTGAGGACATGTTTATCACTACAATCGTAATCACAGCAGCCGGTAGTACGTTCAGTTGGTTTATACACTGCGTACTCTGTAATTACTATATTTTACAGTTTCGGAACAACTGTTTAGAGTTGTTGATTGACAATTTAACAACGGCGCGCGTGTCATATTAGAATGAACACTATACATTTTTTATAATTGTATTGATTCTATATAACTATTTCTAAAAGTAATCTTCCGTCGAGGAAAAAAATACTGTTAGCACATTTGCATACACATCTAGTTATTATATTAAAGCGTGATCTTTGTTTGATTTGACATTTTCAAATTTCAGATGTTTCTGCCGTGAAAATAGAGGGTCCGTTTGAGATCGTCGATGGAAGTAACATTACTCTTACATGCATTGCCAATGAAAGTTTGCGATTCTCGTTAACAAATTTTAAGAATGTTCAGACCCATATTGGTGAATGTTCAGCATTCAACGACTGCTATTTGTACAATGCGACACTCGTGGGCCAATATAAAATATCCTTAACGATTGGAGGCGCAGCACTTACAATTTTAAATATTGATACTGATAGATTTGGCAATTATACGTGCTCTGCATCGTTTAATGCCTCTCGTTTTAGCAGCGTAATAGTTTCGCCACAAAAGTCAAAGTCAATGCAGTTTAGTAATGATGGTACAAATGGCCGCGTATGGCTTCCTCTGATGTTACTGCTCATTGGGTGTATTTTACGAGATGATCATGAATTATTAATCATTCCATCAAATTGAATACTGACACGTAGTAGATTCCAACTCACGTCTACACAATTGCGCACATATATATTAACTATGCCACATTTTGTTTTTGTCGCGCCTACAATAAATCAAATACAGTTCATTAATATCGATTTCACTTTTACTTATTTTCCCGCTACCGCGAATGTGTTATCGATGACCACTCTTAAAATGTTAGTTTAAAAAAAAAAAATCTTATTTAACAATGCTTCCATTTCAAAATTCTGTACATGAATACGGTTTCGTAACTGTTATTACCGGCCACTGTTTATACGTCTTTCAATAAACAGTTGAATTAGTAAATTAAAGTGTTAACAAGTTGTTTAATTGAGGTTCATGCACAAATGGTTAACAGTGTTTCGCAGAAAACTGTGTATACATATTTAGAAAAGCGCTCTTCTAACATATAACACAAATATTGTGTTTCAATATTTTACTACAATGTTTTGATGCAGGATATTTTTCAGTAATTTAAATTTACACATGTTTCATTGAATGTTTGCTTGTTATCGATCAAAACACATGTTACCAAATCCACTGGTACATGCATGGACATATTTGATAATCTCTGTTTAGAATCTGATTTCCGTTATATATTTGTTTATTCTCTTTGACTAAAAACATGCCGATGTTATTTAAAATGAAGTGACTCAGGAGTAATCCATAAACGTTATGAAATTGTTCAGTCATAGATTGTATCTGTTTAAACGTATGCCTGTTTAGTATCTATTGATAATTGTACAATTAACTTAGTATTGTGTATTCAAATGTGATGCTTATCAAATACGAAGTAATCTGATTATTAGTGTATTTACCAATGTATAGTAAATTTATAGTAAATTTCATTTGTATTATGTCACTTGTTGTAAGGTTGTACTTAATCTTATATCATTTTGAGTTATTATATTTTTCACAATGAGGATACTTCATGTATATTCAATAATCAGCACTTTTGACAAGCCTAAGCTGATAAGGAATGTAGGTAAATGAATGAAAATTCCTGCTATAATTTATAACAATTATCACCGTTGCTTAACTTGCTGATCATCAGGCGTCATAGTAATTATCTATAACAATATTAATGATGTAGGCTAATATGCCATGAAATTCTGTAGTGAACGCTCAACTGGCAGTTATTGACCATTGTTTTTAAGTGTTGTACATTTGGACAAGTAGAGATTGAAGTGTTGTTATGGATATTGCTGTTATTATGAGTTTGATGTTAAATCATATTGTTGATTGTAACCAATCATACTTTTTTAAAGTAAATATCATTAGTTCTGACCGATCATAGTGTTTGTGAAGACTTTTCTTGGAGAAAAATACTCTCGCTAAATAGGCTTTAACCTGAAATTTTACAGTTATTGATGCTTTCTTAAAATGAGTAAATTATTCTCAGTTACATTTATTCAGCATCAAGACATTTAGATCTTTAACTTTTCTAAATTCTACTCATTACATAGTAAGTTAATTCAGTGACATGTTTACTTATTATTTTGATCAATATTTAATTGTATATGTTCTTACACTTTATTACCCCACTCTCCATAAGTTTGTTCATTACATTGATTGTGATTTTCTTTTGAAATGTACATATGTTCTGTGTCTAGTTGTATGTAGATTAAATGTTGTCCTGTCCTAAAACTTGACATTTGTTTTGACCTGTATCCCCTCTTATACTAGTTTCCTTTTTTAAGTTTCCGAGATTTATTATGTAAATACACACTATGCTCCACAACACGTATGACTGACTCCAGATTTTCCGAAATGTAAGTTATCTGGCTTCGTATCGTATCAACTGTTACATTATTTGCAAACGTTTATCTGAAATAATTGCTTTAAAACCCTTTGAGTATTTACACAATGCAAGTTGTTTGTTTTAAGCTAATAAGCCTTACATTAATGCAATTACTTAATACATATTTTGCTATATTGTGCAAACACTTGTTTTAAAAATGTTCAGACGTATTATACTATAAGTGCATTATATTATATAAAACACTTTGCACGGTGTGGAGTGAGGTGTCCTCAACCCCCACAGACGAGGACAATAAATAGATATTGAGCGGTAAAAAAAGCCTTGTAAGGCATTTACAATTGGTTCATATACACATGAAGCATTTTTACAAACAGAATACTTACACACTGCGATAACACATTTTCAATTAAAGTTTTTTTCTTTATGTCATTTTTTTTACAGATTTGAAGATGATAAGACGGGAGTGTGATCACAAGCACAGTATAATTATCAGTGTTTGTTGTATTATCGAACGGTCCGATCAGGTATCCGTCGCCTTAGTTCTAACAATATCGTCCTTATAATTATTATATGAGCGCTGCTGGCGATAAAACGACACGAATGTTTTCCGACACATTAGTGTCAGATTCAGAATCAGGTTTATGTGAGAAACACATTTAGACCGCCGAGATTTTAGATCAGCTCTTTGTACAGGTATTTCCAAAGCATTGAGACTTGCGAATCTTAAATGCGGATCGTGTGCTTTTATTATAGAACCAACTAGTTGATTCTAAGGACACAATACATTGACCAGTAGATACATGTCAATCAAGGATTGAGTTGACCAATGATGGGTTTATATTTCCGTGGTAACTATTTTTATATCGTAATTTCGCGAAACAAAGTTGGTAGAATATCATATTTGCATTTAGATTATTTCATATTTATGCATTTATGGCTTGAATAATATGTTTCCAAACAGGGTAACAAAACTTTATATTATTTTGACTTTATATAACATACCAATGTTTATCTGACAATAATTTGTCCCATTTATTTTTTCGTCTGGTGAGAAAAAGCCAACTTTGCCGGAGATTTATTATGCCACTAGTGCACAATTACGGTGAAGATGCTGACCCAATATTTTAGAGTTATTATACCACAGACCGATAACACAAATTAACCTCGCCTACTTTCATGTCCCTGACTGATGACACATAATAGCTCCGCCCACATTAAAGAGCACGCCACTGTGTCACGTGCGAGGATCGTTTAGTCCCGCCCACTTATCGGAACTACTTTTTGTAGGCGTGGAATGTCGCTTGCATCGTTAAAATGTAAACAATATTGATTGCATTTTTATTCAAACAATATAATTAAACGAAATATTTACTTCAACAAAACCCTTTGCACTATGAAACAATTGACAAGGATTGAGTAATTATGAAAAATAAGCATTAATCAGAAAACCATTACAACAAAACATTAACAATACAAAATTGGGCCGCTACCATCATTTGATGCAGACGAGCATCGAGGACTGAAACTGGATAAACGAAAGAAAAATAATATATCTAAATAATCATTTAATCAACTAAAAAACATTAGAGATGTAAATAAACACCAAGTAAACTAACACGAATAAACATTAATTAATCTAACAAGATTGTCAGACTTTCCAAATTGTATCATTGATTGGGAATGGCACTGCGAATCTGAAAGTACTGGTAAGCCTCAACAAGTACTTGTGAATGAAGTAGAACAAAATGTATTGGCAGAATTTGATACTGACCCTTCTTTTTTTGATGATGACATGGATATGCCAGCCACTACTGGGGCCAGTGAAAAAGAACAAACATCAACACAGATGAAAGGGTTTGTGCCAATTAGCCTAACAGACATTGACAAATACAATGCACATAAAAAAACAAAAAAAATACTGTCAGAAAACATGGTTCAAATCTCAGAAAGATGAACACATTCTTAAAACAGCAAAATTTACAATCAGATATCACAATCATTGAGATGAAAGAATTGGATGGCATCTTGTGCATGTTTATTTTGTCTATAATAAAATTAAGTGGGTTTAAAGATTGAGTTTATAAATATATTTTTTACTTTTTTATTTTTTTGAACGATACATTTTGGCAAGAAAAATTTAATATCATCTAAAATTGACGAATATTATCTAAAGTTGACGGAAAACAATTGTCGCCAAAAACTTTTGGGTTGGGGGATTTTTGCTAGGTAAGGTCGGCTTGCCCGAAACACAGAATGTTTTTTGGCCTGAGTTTTAGCCAAATGAAGTACAAAGTCATTGTTTATTTAAACGTATTTCAGTTCAAAATGAAAAAAAAGTCAAAAAGGAGGGTAAAGGAAACAAGTGTAATGTGGCCTAACCAATAGAAGAGCACGAAATTGAAAAGCTATATAATGAAGGGCAACTAAGAAATGGCAGTCCACAGGCCATCATAAACACATTATGGTTCCGATTCACCACCAATTTTGGGATGAGAAGTGTTGAAGAACACTACAATTTACGGTACACACATTCGGAACTTGTACTCATTTTTAAGTATTGATGGTCAATGTCAAAATATTCTCAAAGCATATTAAGTTAGATTTTATCCTTATTCTTAATCGCGACATTTTCTTATATGTATCAGTTCTTACATATACAGTTAGGCATTAAGTTTAGATACATTCAAAATTGAATCTGTACAACATTGTCAGTTTAGGAATAAAAACAATATGCATACATTTATTTAGTAAAAATATAAAATGCGTATCAATTTGTACTAAAGCTAAAATATTTAAAAAATTACTTAAGATGCTTTGTGAATTCCACCCTGCCTATTACTATTAGTATTAATACAGTAACACATTTCAACTCTAAATCGTCTTAAGTTAAGTGTCAAGTTCATATCAAAATTTTAACTGTTGCGAGAACTTTTCACTATAAAACTCTTGTTTTCACTGGCAGTCAACCTAAAAATAAAAGAAATTCAGTAACCTTTAAAACAAAATCTCAAAAACATTAACAAAACAGCATGTGTGTCCCTGTGTTAGCAATTTTATAAATTCTATAAATATTAAATGGTTGAATCAAAACATAAATGTTATGCCAACGAAACAAAAATGTAAATCAACCAAAATAGTACCAAATCACAATTTATTTTACCTTACCCACATATTCCAGATGGGATGATGTCAAGTTGTGCAGGGACGCTGAGGGAGACGAGTACCTGGAACTGGTGGAGAGGCAGACAAAAACGCTAACCGGTGCAACAGACGTGGCCAAAACTGTGCCGCCCAGAATTTGTGCAAATGATGACCCGTCGTAAAATGTTGTCACAACATACAGGTTCGTAGTCACTGGCATTTAAAAAAAGATTGTTTATTAGTACTGCATTAATGTTAATAAGGTATACTATCTTTATATATTATATATAATTATCGACATGTCTTAATAACTAAAACACAGACGTATGTGACTTCAGAGAAAAAAGCATTTAACAGTAAACTATTCAATATAATGAATAAATAAATAAAACTTCAGCAATTCTACAGTTATTTATTTATTATAGATTATATGCGTCAAAACGCCCTCAAGTGTTATCAGATGGAAACGACCCATTCTATCTATCAACATGTACCCAGACCAACGTTGGTTTATCAGTATGATAATGGGTTCGACAAAAATTGGCCAACTTATCAAAACATGTGCTCAAACGGTGACATCACACGAAAACTTACCAACCACTCAGCCAGAAAGCACATGGTTCAGAAGCTGCGGGATTCTGGATGCTGCTCAACTGATATCATGCAATTCAGTGGACACAAGAATGTCCAGAGCATCATGAACTATAGTAACATTTCGCTTCAAAAACTTTTTTTTTTCTAGTATTTTAACTGGCAGTACAATTTCAAAATCAAGTAGCACAGAATCCGTCATTTCATCATCCCATGCTCAAACCACTATCGCTGGCAAAAGCGAATTTCGCGTGTTTACGCCACTTCCAACATCCAATACAGCATGTCAGCCCGCAACACAATCGCAGCTAGCTGTGAATCCTATGAATCCTCTAAATCCAGCAGTTGCGTTCCCCACCCACCAAGACATAACACGTCGGGGGTGGGGGGGGGGTGGGGGGGGGGGTGATTTTTGGAGCTGCAGTCAATATTTCAAACTTAAACGTGTACTGCGGTAATGGAAATGTGTATACATGATCCAATATTATTGTTATTAATCCAATATCTGTTTAACATTTAAATCCTGTTTCGTTTTGTTATTTTGTTTCTTTGTTGAAATTTCACATAACACACGTTCACTTTGAGAAATAACCGTTTACGCTTTAAATGCAATCATGTGTGCTAATAGCAAAACACTGTTGTAAATGTATTTCTGTTGAAAGTATTGTTAAGAAAGGCTACAATTTCTCGCTTCAATTTTTGTGTTAATTCATTAAATGAGTGTTTAAGTGTTATTGTTGTTGCTTTTATTGAGAACTATTTCTTCGCCTCGCCTTTTCCTACGCCATATCAGACTCGTCTAATATCACATGATATCAAAAGTCACCAACCATATATTCTCTATTTATTTCGTATAACGTGCGCATACTTACCGTATTTACCATCTTAATAGACCATCCTAAAATGTATGTATCAGATAAATTAAGCTATCCAATAACATTATAAAAATAAAAGCAAATTCACCCTCTTGTAACGTAATATAATTAGCGCTGCAAAAAATATCCATCCAAAAAAGTCGTATTTTGTATACAATATTTGTCAATGTTTTTTTTTAATATAGGAAATCATGTATACATTATTTTACCCCTATATAATTATGGTGTAAATGCTTGAAAAAAGGAAACGTGTTATTAGTTTATTTCAGGTTCAAAGTAACACATGAATATCGATAACTCTGTCTAGGCTTGCTTATCAAAAGTTGCGTCGATTAGTACGCGTGCGAATTGCGCACCATCGTTTAACGCAGCGGCATTGTTCAAAGATGGTTGTTTAATTAATGTAAGTGGCAGACGATATTAGTGCACACAGTAACATTCCTGATAACAATGCAAGCGGGCATGCATTTGTCTAAACCTTTTAACACAATTTATTACAAAATTGTGTTAGCTTTAATCAGCACATAATTATACACAGTATCGCGATAAAGTAGTATAACTTTTAAGGACGAATGGTAACTGTCTTCAATGTTGTCACATTAGTCAGTGTTTATATGACAAGCAACCGAAACACTAATTTCTCTATTTACAAGAAAAATAAATACCGCATGTTTGACTACATGTCATTTTCTCAGTGTATGTTTAATTATTATAACCATTTTAAATAACATTTTATATTTCGATTT